>VWZF01001078.1:0-20260 GCA_013396755.1 Sclerurus mexicanus
TGGCACCTGTGGCAGTGGTGGCACCTGTTGGCATTGGTGTCACCTGGGGNCCCGTGGCAGGGGTGGCAGTGGTTGCAGCTGGGGCACTGTGGACACCCGTGGCTGCGGTGGCAGCTGGGGCATTGCTGTCACCCGTGGCAGCGGTGGCAGCAGTCGCCGCCTGTCCCCACGCAGGGACCAGGCCTGGCTCCGGCTGCCCTGGGGCTCTCCCTGGGGCTGCCCCAAATGCACCTTCAGCTGCAGGAGCTCCTCTGCCGTCCTGTGGGCCACCTTCAGCTTCTCCGTGGTGCCCGCTGCAGGCAGCTGCAGGTCAATCTGCGAGGACAAAGGGGCCTGTGGGATGAAGGCGGCTGCCTTGGCACAGCACCAGCCGCCACTGTCACCTCCCTCTTGGCCTGTCCCTTACCATTGCAGTCCTTGGCAGGCTCAGCACTTGGCCCCGGCTGGGCTGGGAGTTGGGCTTGCCCTTCTCCATCTCCCTCTTCAGTGAGCAGACAATACTACTGAAACATCAGCCCTTCTGCAGAGTATTTATTTACAAACAAGAACATTGCATTTCGGCACATACCAGCTTTGATCCTGCAAACTCAGAGCCTGAGTTTTAGTTTTTTACAAAAAATACATTTGAACAAGTCAATAAAAGCCATTTCCATCAGCCCGCCCTCCTCCGAATGTACATTGTAAAGACAGACACGTGCTGCATCTTGCCAGCTGTCTACAAGAAATTCAACCAGAGTCTGAGGAAACAGAATAAATAATGAGGAAGAAATGGAAAACTACACGGCAGAAAAGGAAAAGAGAAACTTTTAAAAAGTCATCCCTGGTTCTGTTACAGCCCCCCATTCAAAAAGCAACGCCCCAGTTTCTCCTTTCTGAAGTACAACAGTCCTGCACTGCCCTTCGTGGCATCTTTGAACAGAGATCTTAAAACCGAAATAGTGTCCATGGAAAGGAACTGCAGGCACGAGGAACATGAACTGAGGAACTCAGGACAGGAGCAAATGCAACAGCCACAAGTGTTGGCTTTATTCCAAAAAAGACACCTCCTAAGGAATTCACATCTCCAACACTTGCTTTTTTGTCTTTTCTTTTGATTTAGTTTCTGTATTTAGAAGCAAGAACCCTTTTGCTTGATGGCTGCTTGGGGGACAAATCCCAGCACGGAATCCAAGGTGGATTTGCTGTCTTTGCTGGCAGCAGTGGAACAATCCCATAGGACCCCACAACTCTGCTGAGCTTTGGTCTGGCAGGGACATCAAGGAAGTTCTTTTTTGTATTTCTAAGACATTCCACTACTGACACTTTCGTAGAGGAAATAATCATGAGTATTAATGCTCACAGAAGAGCCCAAGTCAAAGAAAAAGCTTCCGTAGAAAAGTATTAAGATTCCTAATGGTAAAAATATTTGCAAATTTAATTACAAATACATTTCAAAAGCAAAATCCTTAACTCAGTACCTCAGGGTTGGCCAATATGGACAGTGATCCTTTAAGAGGGAGCAAAGGAAACATCTAAATGTGTCCAGTCTATACATTTAGATCAAACTGTCAGAGAGATCATGTGAGGAAGCATTATATACAATTGGGAACTTCCAGAAAGGGGATCATGGGAGAGCAGCTAACACTCTGCTAAAACAGGGAGATATTAAGTACTACTGATCTCATGCATTTGTTCTACAACTTGCCCTAAAATTTCATCCACGACATCAATGTCATAATTGACTTGCTGCAGGTCCAGGTCAGGCAGGATGGTGGCCAGAAGTTGTCCAACGTTCACTCGCAGAGAGCGGAGCTTCAGGCTGGGAAGAAAGAATTCAGTATGATTAGAGGGAGTTTTGTGTTCAAATACAGAGCTCTTCATCTGACAAAGCTGCCCTGGAAAGGCTCTGGATGTGACTCCCAGAAACCAACACAAAACTGATGCAGTTAAAACTGCAGAGGAGTTAAGAGGTCTCGTCCAGGGAAAGGGCTTTGCCTCCTCTTTTGCTTTCTTTCCTGGATGTCCCTGCCCTGTCCTCTTCCTGATCAAATGCCTTTCAAACGAGCCATGCCTTCTCTGCAACATTTCCTTGCACCCTCCCACCTTTTACCATCTCCAGGAACCAGTTCTGACAGTGCTGTCATATCTCAACCAACTGGTGGTGGAAGTTACTTCCAAGTCCTGCAGGGATTTACTCATTCTTTTAGGAATGACAAGTCAGGAGCCAGAAGGGGAAATAAAATGAAACGCTGGCAGGTCATTTCTCCTGTGGGTAAAAGCCTTCCTTAAGACTGAAAAGGGGCTCTGGAAATTATCCAGCTCATTCTCCACTCCTCCTGCCAAACATTCCAAGCAGGGCTAACTCAGAGCAGGACCTTCTCGAAAATGTCCAGAGATGGGGATTCCACAACTTCCCCATGTCCTTTGCTCAGGGGTTGACTACCCTCACTGTAAAAACCCTTTTTCCCTGACATTTAAACAGGAATTCCCTGGCTGCAGTTTGTGGCTGTTGCCTCTCACCCCATCCCTGCCCTCCTGCCAAGAGATTGCCTTTGTCCCTGCACTCTCTCACCAGGCTGCACAAGAGAGCAGCAGCATTGCAGGGCACCCCACTCTTTGTAAGGCTCTTTCCCTCAGCTTCCCCTCCTCTGCCTGGTGCTTTGGGCCCTCAGCAGTGCCAGTGTCACTCCAGGGCACCCAGAGGTGGGCACAGCACCCCAGGTTTGGGCTCGCAGTGCCCCAGAGCAGCGAAGAATCACTTCCCTAGCTGCTGGCTGGACTCTGGCCAGTACAGCCCAGTAGGCACTGGTTTCTCCCACCACAAGAGTGCACTGCTGACTCACACTGCACTTCTACTCCACCACCACCACCACGATGGGTGCTTTCCTAGGAGTCTCCAGCTTGTTCACCTGCAGGGACTTTGCAGGTGCCCTGTCTGAATTTTCAGGTGTTTTTTTTCAGCCCATTTTTCCTATTCCTCAGGGTCCCTCAGCAGCAGCTCTGCCCTCCTCTCTGATGAATTTATTGAATTCATCTTGCTCTGTCACCTAAACCATTTATTACAGAATTATCAAGGTTGGAAGAGACCTTTGAGCTCTCATCCTGTGCCACTGTCAGCAGCACCACCACAATCCCCCATAACCCATGTCCCCAGGGGCCACATCCAGACACCTCTGGGACACTTCCACAGACAGTGACTCCACCACCTCCCTGGGACACTCATTCCAAGGCCTGACCACTCTGGAAGGGAAAAAAATAGTTCTAATATCCAGTATGAACATCTCCTGGTGCAGTTTAAGGCCATCTCCTGTCCCCCTGTCCCTCGGGCCATGGCAGAAGAGCCCGACCCCACTCCCTGCCCCCTCCTGTCAGGGAGTTGTGCAGAGCAATGAGGTCCCCCCTGAGCCTCCTCTTCTCCACACAAACACCCCCAGACCCCTCAGCTGCTCCTCACAGGACGTGTTCTCCAGGTCCATCCCCAGCTCCCTTCCCTTCCCTGGACATGCCCCAGCCCCTCAATGTCCTTTCTGAGTGGCCCAGAACTGGGCACAGAACTTGAGGTGCAGAGGCATTAACCACTCCTGGCCTTGCTCTCGATCCACACTTTGCCCTCACTCACTCCATACTGGTTGTTCTTAATCCCTCTGACTACCCAGGGGCTGCAGATGCTCCCAGGCAGGTTTGTGCCACTACAGTGACCAGGCTGGAGCTGTGCTTGTCCTACATAGGGGCATAACAACTGCCTTTTTCCAGGCATCAGGAATGTCACCTGCCACAACTTTTTGGAGAAAGACCAGCTCTCTATCCGTGGGCCAGCTCCTTCTGATGTGTGGGCTATTCCTGTCTCCTTTTGTGTGGGTGCTATTTCTATTTACCAAGAGGTGCCAGCTCCCTGTTTGTAAGTTTAAAGTCTCATTTAGTTCAAAGATACACTCTGGACACCACCCAGTTCCACAGGGCTGGGCCCGTAGCAAGGAGTTCTCACAGGAAAGTTAGGCTCAAACCCAAAGACTCTTTTTAGTCCAGTACTGTTGATTCAAGAAGGAAAAAAATCAACTCTACAAGTGAAGTGCACTACACAGCATGAGCTAATGATCATCCTCTTCCCTGCCTCCTTTTTCCCTCCTTGGCCTGCAAGTCGTGTCTAGAAATTATAGAAGGTTTTTGATATTTTAAGAAGTATCAGTATGGCATTTCTACTGTGCAATGGCCAACCCTGTTCACACAGATACACAAATCAGAAATTACACAAACCACTTGATGAAAAAACATTACCGAGTTTGGAGTCACACGAGGCAGCAAAAAAGAATTCCAAGCATCACATTTTATTATACAATTATCAAACATAACCTTCATGAAAGTGTTTCAGATACAATCAAACAGCCAAAAATCTTGCCTGAAATATCATCTAGAAAGAACAAAACTGATACCTTTCTCCATCAGAAAAATTTACAGTCTCTTCTACATTACTGGTGGTAGAATCATTTGCATGTGCTACTGCTTGCGGAATTGAAGCTTTTAACTGGGCGAGCTCTGCCTTGAGTTCTTCACACTGACAGGCCATTTGGTTTTTCTCTACTTCCAGCAGTTCAATCTGGCAATAAAGACAAAAAAACCAAGTTATAGAAGCCATGCAACACCTCGTCTATTAGAACTGCTACGGAACAGGCAGCAAACCCCAGAACTAACTGAGCAGGTGGCTGGAAAGGGTAAGTGCTGTAACAATGTACCTCACTCTTGTATCTGTCCCTCTCGATGCTGCACTTGTCCAGCTGCCTGAACACATCGTCCAGCTGCACGGCCATCTCCTCCACCTCGCTCCTGCTCTCCCCATCAGCACATTTGCTGCACTCAGTTTTTAAGTTCTGCAGGGTATTGCACTGCTCCTTGAGCTTTGCTATTTCTCCCAAGGCCTGCTCATAGAGAGCAGTCACTTCTGCCAAGCTTCTCTCAGTAACACTTTGCTCCTCGCACGAGGAAACCGTCTCCGTCGACTGATGGCACATTTCCTTTTTTACATACTTATTATTCATCTCTAAAAGCCTCTCTTCCAGTGTTTCTACCTGTTTGGTTAATGCCTCGCATTTGTTTTGGTACATCTCCTTCTCTCTGTGCAACAACTGCAGCTGGTTTTTCAGTTCATTCTCAGTCTCTGCAGCTGCCTCGGGAACACCATTAACACTGTGCCGTGGGGTTTCCACCCCAGCCCCAGGAACCTGAACTGGGATTTCATCTTCCACCTCCTCCTTTTTAACCACCAGGCCTGGGAGCTCTGTCTGTGTTGCCGAGCTCAGCTGTTCAATTTTGGATTCTGAGGTAGCTGCACTGCAAAGCTCTGCGGCGTCACAGTTTTCTTTCTGCTTCTCCTCCTGCTCCAGATTGATACATTCGGTTTTTATGACGGGAACATCAGGATCCACAGAAGGCTTTGGAGTACTGCTCTCCTCTAAGATAATGACATCTTCATCATCATCATCATCATTGTGGTGGTTGAATGCTCTGTCATTTAGTCGGGGTGTCTTCAAAGACACGGGTGTCGTACAACTCGGCGTCTTCCGTTTGAGGCTGAGAAGGGCAATGTTAAACTGAGCATTGGACTGCACAAAGACTTGTTTCAAACCATGTTTAGTGTTTCTCTAAGCACTACCAACAGCTCCCACTCCACAGCTAGGGAGGGGTGTCCCCCTGCAGGGGATCTGAAGGTGTGTAGCCGGAGTAAATAAATCCCTGTCCTGTAGGAACAAGCGGCTGACATGCACACCCCGAGTTACCGCCTGCACACATTGCTTTGAAACAGTATTTCCAGGAACATCCCACACTCCCATTCCTCAACCAGCAGAGCTTAGGGAAAACATACTGTGGAGTGTTGTTAATCTTAGAAAGAAATGGGAATCTGCTCTGCACCAGGTGCACCAACCTGTTATCTGGGTCTGATTGAGGTGAAGATATTGTTTTTATTAAAACAGGCAGAGATCTTCTGACAGAAGCATCTGATGATTTTGGTAAAAGTAACCTTGGAACAGCTTCCTTTCCACTCAGAGCTGAGAATGTTTTGAAGTCTTTACTTGAAGAAACAGATGTTTTTAAAAATATTTCATTACTGATCTATAAGATAACATAAGTTAAGAATGAAAATAAACAGATATTAGTAGATTCTTCAGAGCAGATTTAAGTTCTCCTAACTATACACTAACACCTGCAATTCTGACTGACATTTACGTATACAAGGATCTCCTTGAACCCAGGCTCAGCCTAACTAGACTTAGAACTGCAAATCCCAGTTCTCCCATTTTAAAATCCTGTGCAGAATCCCAGGCATGAGCTTTTCCCAAGTTGTATCTCTGCTCACAAACTATGGGACAGACATCCCTGCTAAAGCTGCTCACGATTAACTCAGTTTGTCCAAAATGAACAGTACTTTTAGAAATTACCTTTGTACTTGGGGAGGTGTAATGGCAGAAAAACTAATAAAATGAAGTTAAAACAGCATGTGTGACATCTCTTCTCTAGAAATGAAGAGATCTTAGGTCAGCACTTGACTCTGAATCCTACTTAAACTAAATCACACACAGCAAATTTGATTCTGGTTACAATCCACACCTCATCACTCAACCATGTTGATTTGCATCTGCATTTAATTTGAATTTGAGTTCCTCTCGCACAAGTGTAGCTGCTACACCTCTGTCCATCCCCTGCCCCACTTTTAAGAGCATCTTTACTTTCATAGCCCCATCACATCTCTCCACACAAAATCCCCTTCAATAGTTAGGTGCCATTTCACGAAACCAACTGTGAGTGCCTGACATCTTTTCTACCCTATTTGCTGAGAGTCCTTTTCCCTCTGAAGCCCCTTCCCAAGTGCTGCACAGGAAGCAGTGGTGGATTTTCCATCATGGCACAGCAGAGATGGGGGATTTGGGGTTTACTTGTGGTGGGTAAAATCTGTACAGCAAATCAGGATGTTAAACCAGACACTTCTGCCCAGGGCAGTTTCCAATCAGCTTCAGGAGTTACCTGCGGACTGTACTCCAGCCTCTTCTTCAGCTTTTCCCTGTCTCTGCACAGCAACAAGGAAAAAATATAAATTAAGAGCTTGGATTCAAACTGTTCATTCATTATAAATCCAAAAAACCCCTGAATTTAAAAGCAAACACAATACTCGTTAGCTCAGCTAGATACAACACAGCTCTAATTAAAGTATTGTTTACTGAATTAAATTCTTCTGCTCTTACAGCTTAAAGTTGGCTTAACTTCAAACAAGTTTCCTCTCAAAGATTTATTTTAAAAAATACCACAACAAACCAAACTCCCAACTCTAGAACAAAAACCAGCATCAAAACTACCCAAATCGGGTTTTTTTCCCCACACACCTTGCCAAGAATCTCATTCTTGAATAAATAAATTGAGATATTCAGCTGCTTCAGCGTGGACCTTGAAGGTAACAGTTCCACAGCCAAGGTCTCCTACCAGCCCTCACAGTTTGCTTCTGTAACATCCCAAACTATTCCCACACTGCTAATTCCTATGGAAAAACATCCCTCAGAGCTGGACTGGAAGCTGCTGCACTGCTCCCCTGAGCAGTTTCTGGTGTAACAAAAGTCCCCAGAACTCACTTTTTCTTGTAAGTTTTCTCGTAGGTCGGATGTATCAAATCATCATCCTCCGGTTCCTCCGGCACGTTGCAATTCCTGAGTTAAGGAAGGGGAGAGAAATGCCCCCCCCCAACACAAAGAGCTTAACATCCCCAGTGGAAAAGCAGGAGCAAAGGGCAGGGGCTGGGTATTCCCTGGAAGGTGGCATTACCGGAACTGGGGGTCGGGGTTCAGGGAGCAGTACCACTTCTCTGGCAAGTGCTCGATTCCGTCCGGGAGCTTCCGCCACTTCAGGCACGCGTCACACTGCACCCACGTCTGGTCTGGCTGCTTCCTGGCAGGGAAAGGAGAGCACACCTGGCACACGGGAGGCTCACCCTCAGCACTGAGCGTGAAACAGCAACCACAGCACGCGGAGGCCTTTGCTGTCACAGGGGTTGGTACTCACTGGATCTCCTCAACTGGCAGAGCCAAGGGATATTCCTCGTTCTTCTTCCTTTTCATTTCGTTCCAGTAATCGTTGAGCTTCTCTCCTAGTGCTGCTATGGTGAGTCTAAAAGGGAAAGATTTTAAAAGGCCACCTTAAATAATCCAGTTCTAGCACAGAAAGAACCTTTATAAACTCCAGTGACAGAGTAACTGTATGAACACTCCAATATTTCTGCTTGCACGACATTGCAAAAACAATAAAGTTTTCCAAAAGCCTTTTTTCCTTGTTTTAGTTTTAGAAAGCTTTCTAAAACGCTTCTGCATTTAGAAAGCTGTGGAAATGAGGAACGTTTGTCAGCAATGAAATTACTGGAAACAAAGACTGAAGTCAAGAGCGTTCAGTTCCGAAATGCTGTTCACGGACAGCACAAACCCCGAAGGTGTCTCACCGGTTCAACCTCCATCAGAGAAGCAACCAAAGCACAAACCCCCCTCTGCCCACCCAGCACGTCCCCCTGGGCTTGGCTGTTTCTGCAGCTCCACTGACTGCAGGTTCATGACCACTCTAAGCTGACGTACAGCTTTGCTAAAAGGAGACTGCAAACACGGGATCACTTCAATGCAAAGTCTACACGCTGCTCAAAGGGACAGGCCAGTCTGAAGCAGATTAATTTTTAGCTGGGTTTGTTTTCCTGCTCAGGGCTCTTGGCGCAGCTCGGTGACTACCAGAGCTGGCACAGGCAGGAGGGAGAGGAGGGGAGGAGCAACAAGCCCCAGGGGTGAGGTGGAGGTCAAGGCTGCCCCTTGTCAGCGTGTGGAATTCACCCCTGAGGAAAAAAGTGCTGAGGAAACAAGTCAGTCCCTCCCTGCCTGGCTTATTTCAACACCGACACCACCCCAGGCCTTGCACTAACATAGCTGTTTGTGCATGAACTAGTCTGACCCAGAGAGGTTTGATCCAGATCAACTCCGAACCCAAGTCATGGATTTCTGTGCCAGAAAAGGAAGCACCGGAAGGGCAAAAAGAAGCAGCGATGCAGAGATGGGATCACATCCCTCTTCTGGGGAGGGAAGAGGTGCCGTCACCTTACGGAGATCAGGAAATTACAGCATCAGGTCCATGGTTCTGTTTTGGGCTGGAAAATTACCTTTGGAAAGCCTGGAGCACTCCTGGCAGGAAAACCTTTCTAAAAGCCCTTTCAAGTGTGGTATCACTGTGCCCATGTCACAGGTGTGGGGGAAAGCGGCTGGGGGTAAAATGAGAACAAACTGGGAAGTTACAGTCACATTGAAACAGAAATTAGAACAGTACTGAAGGTACATGTGCAGTTGCTATTTCCTGGATGGAATGTGGTTGGTATGCAGGGAACGTGTTCCGTGGTGATTCCCCACACAACATAAAACATACTCTAGATTTTATGGGCTATACATTGAAGAGCAAAGTGAGAGATGTTTACACTAGTTAGTAACAAAAGTGTGGGTGACTGAGTCACTCAAGCCCCACTGCAATGTAAAGAGAGTGTAAAAGTGAGTTAAGGATGGGGAGAAGTTTGGGAAGACTCCATAGTAACTCCTGGGATCTGCTGACAGATTGAACGTGCCCTCTCCCAAAGGGACACCCACCGGGTTAAGAACCCAATTCTGTGTGTGCTGAATGAGTCTCTCCAGCTTTAGTGTGCAAGTCAATATCCTAAATTTCTAAATCCACAGGAAAAGCAAGTGTTGGGGCCCATGGGAAGAAAGTGTCTCCTCCTTTATGGGTATGTGGGCAAATCAACCACAGAGAAGAACAGAGACAAACCTGAGTGATGGAGCAATAGGAACCAGCCTGGTCAGTGACATTAACTGGCACGGATATGAGGAGTGGGAAAAACACTCATTTTTTCATTGGGAAGATAAGAAAAAGGAAGGAGACAAACACAGAGGGTCATCAAACCTGACCAAATAGCATTAACAAAGCCAGGAATCAGAACCAAAACTGGTCAGTCACCCTAATTGACTAATTATCAAGGAACTGCTGGAAAACCAGGATTCTGCAACTGCTAAGGATGCAAATGTGAGTCTGGGATGTCAGGAGAGGGTCAGTGGAACTCTGCCAACGTGTGCAGGGGGAAGGAGGAGCAGGGAGGAACAAGGAGGGGCTACACAAGGTACACAAGGAGCTGGTTGCACCAAAACCAGGGCTGGGCAGTAATCATAAGATTTCACTCTTCCTATTTAGAGAATAAAGACTTTATCAAGTATTTCAGAGTGAACAACACTATTGGACAGGAAATCTAGGTAAAAATACCTGTATTCATTTGTGTAGTCAAAATCTTGCTTGTTGTGAGTTGGTTTGAGGAAGTTGCACTCAATGATCCCGACCACACCGACCCCCATGTTGTTTGCCTGCAAGAAACCAAGGCCTGTCAGTAAAACCAACACAATATTGCAAGAGTTTCTCAGAGGTAATTATTAACGACAGCTACACCAGGGAAAAAGGATTTTCTGGCTTATGACTCCTCTCCGAAGAGGATGTTGACATGAACCCCCAAATAAATCAAGTGCATACAATTTAATACCACTTTTAACTGCTGCACACACCAAAAAAGGTGGTTTTATCAAGGATACATCAACACCCTTCTTTCCATCTGTAGCCCTTTTTAAAATCAGTGTTCAAGTGGCAATTAGTTCTTTAGATGTTAAAATATTTTGGAGCCTTAATCTCTTACCTTTAACTGGCAGCCAACTCTTTCATAAGCTTTGATGAGTCTGTTTTTATGGTACATCATTATTCCATAATGATCTTTGTTTCTGCAGTTAAATCCAAAAGTAATTCTTACAGTTCTAGCCTTTTACCAGGCATTAAGGAAAAATTTGTTTAATCTCCTGAAACACAAAAAACAGAGTTATTCTGAGTGTTCATTCTAAATTGGGTCCTGGAACTTTCTTATGTTGAGTTAATTCTCTCAGTGTGTCTTTACAATAAAAAAAAAACAAACAAAACACAAACACCAAAAAACCCCAAACAAAAATAGCACAACGTGAATGTCAGCAAAGGATACATTCAGAAATTTGGGCCTATATATGTCCCGCTCAATGAAGGCCAAGCTTTTGGAAACCAGCTGTGTCTTCACTTTCTGTCCTCTCAGGATGATCTGCATAGTTGGCTTCAGGTACAAAATACTGCAATAAGCCTACAAAACATATAGTATATTAAAACAAAAGTAATGAACCCTCCAGTTGCCAAAAATAAAGCCAATTTTAAAAAATCTAATACATACTCGGAGTGAATAGTCACTTTCTGGAACAATCTGGTCCAGTCTCTCCTGTTTTTTGTATCCTCTTTTGCCTGTTTCGTCCAAGTCTTCTGGAATTCTGATGTCATATTTGTCCTTGTCAAAATCAAACTCTGGTTTTTCATTTTTATCTCTAAGAAATAAGATTTGACAAATACATTAATTATGGGGGGGAAAGGCTAATACAAGGTGAGATGTTGTGGTGGGTATCCCAAAGATGGAAAAAACGGGGAATTCCTTGGATCCATAGCGGTTTTCCTCCCAGATTTACTAGCAGTCACAAAGTTCACCAGTTCCTTTCTGGTAGCCAAGGAATACAAGTGAAGTGACAAAAAATTCTAACTTAACTCTAAAGAGTGAACTGCCACTGCTATAACTGTTTAAACAAAAGCAGCAACATGTAAGTCAGGGCTAGAAAATGCTGGAAACAATCCCACAGAGGCAAGTAGATAAGTAAGATAAATACACACAACTATTTTACTCACTTGGATTACTATTTATTTAATGATAAACAATGAAGAAGTTTAGAAAGGTCTAGATCCCTCTAGCAGGACATTGCTGGCCCTAAACTTTAAAATCCAGCATTACTTGCCTGTACATTCAAGTATTTTGTGTTTGAATTTCTGCATTCATAATGTCAGAACTCTGAAAGAACAGATTTATAAGGTAACTATTTCAGCTTTCCTTCTGGCAAAAGCAGCAGTATTCTGCCAGCTGGAGTCCAGTTTCCCCGTTACAGTTAATTCTCCACAGCCTTTTCCAGTTATTCCACAAAAAAGACCCCAAACCTCTGTATGTTTGCACACACAAAGAAAACGCAAACTAAACGAGCTATAAGAGACTGGGCTTCATCTTACTTCCTAAGATTCCAAATGATAATCCTGGTTCCTTTCTTCCCTATGATGGCGTCGAGCTCTGCCAGCAGTTTCTCCTCAGTAGAAAACAGGGAATGTGTCAGGATGGCCTTGAGGCTGTTCCTGGATTCCGCTGGGTCACTGATCTGTCGTGAGCGTTGTGTCAAGGACAGCGACTGGCAATGAACTCAAGCTTTCAGACTACAGGGAAACTCCTGCGCTCACTTCCCAGGTCCTCACTGCACGTCTCAGAGCTCCTATTTGAAGGCTTAACAAATCACAGCCTTTCCTGCACTCCCAATCCAGAGAACCGACCAAGGAGATCCCCGCTGGTGATATTACCCCCCGAGTTCTGCCCGTGCCCACAGCGACCGCTGGAAGGATATGTTGGTTGGAGAAGGTCACGATGGGCACCATGACGTGCTCTGCCTTTGTGACCTCCAGGAAGGTCTGGGACAGGAGCCCCACGCTCATGGTGTCCCCGTTCTTGGTGAAGACGATGGCGTCCTTGCCCAGGCGCATGGACCCCGACTTGAACCCATTCCCGTACAATCCCACCGGGACGCGCCCGTTCATCACTGACTTCTCGCTGAAGCCGAAGCTGAAACACGGCAAGACAGGGCAAGAAAATAAAAATCCCCATAAAACAGGAGATGCACACGCAGGACTTGCCAAGTTAAGCTTAACACAGTGAGTTTCTCTCTTGTTTTGGGGATTGGAGACCCCTGTACAATTAAACCACGTACAGTGAAGAAAATCCTGGAAGTCACACGTAAAACCATAGCAAAAAGTCAGGGAAATCCATTTCCATCTCCTAAGTGTGGAACAGAAGTATCATCTGCCTGGAGTTAGGTGTAAGCATTCTTATCAGATTTGGAGAGTTATCCTGTGGCTTCACACTAAGTACTAAGAAAAATCCCTAAACCTCCTTTTTTCCCCCCGCCTCTATTTGCTAGAAAATGCTTAATCTACAAGTTTCTCGTTAATAACTACACATTACACTTGAAATAAAACAGGTAACTGCACATGGAACACAGAATTCAGCTGTTAATGATGGCATCAAACAGAAAAATAACTGAATCCAAGTTTGCTCATGTTTAAATGTGCAGGCAGAACAATCTTTTATACTGAGGAAGAAATTGGACAGAAAGCTCTTTGCCAGATGCAGAAATAAGAGACAGAGCAGTCCAAACCTTATAGAGTATTTAAAGATAAACAGACAGGTCACATTATCATTCATTCAATTTTTCACAATACCTTCTATTATTCATATTCCAAAGGGCTTGAGATGGATCTCCCTTTTTTCTTGTTTGCTAATTTAAACTAAACCAACCTTTAATAACAATAATAAATTCTCTTTATCTCCACTAATGGGCACTACAGAGAGATTACACAGCATAACCAGTGCATGGAAAGTTAAGAGGGAAGGCTGAGAGAAAGGATAAAAGGAAATGATGAGATTGAAAGTTCACTGAGAAAGTTGTGTGGAAGTTTTAGTAGCATTTGTATCCTCCGGAGTCTCACTCGGATAATCCCTGACCATCAGAAATGTTGAGTTTATGAACAAAATGAGTGAATTATGTGGGGAAAAAAGGAATAAGCTGAGCACTGACAGAACTAGAAGCTGGAATTTTCACAGAAAGGGGTTCTCCACCTTAGCATTTTGTGCAGCTTCTCTGAGTTCATCCCATTCCCGTTGTCAGTGAACGTCAGGCAGATGTTGTCGTTGATGACTGTTTTGTCAATCCAGATCTGCTTTGCACTCACATCTGGGTCATAGGCATTATCTGCAGGAAAAGAAAGGAAGAAAGGGTGAGATACTAAAAGTAAAACTTCAACAGTTTAAGTATGACCATATTGTTAAGTGTTTAAGCCTCAGAGAGCAACTGTTTGAAATTTACTGAAATCGAAATGTTATGACGGAACAGCTGCATCAAAACCTGGTGGAGCTCATCCCAAACCAACACACAATTCCACAGAGATTATAGATTTGTTATAAATTATACATGATTGCATATATGTTTATTATTATATAATATTTACTATACATGGTTTTAAGTTATTATTATACGCAGGAACACAGAGGCAAAAACCTGTAGGTGCAGGCGAGTGGCTCAGCCAGGAGAATAGAAAAATGAAAGCAAGGCAAGTCTCAGGTTTTGTTTCCTGCCCCCAAAGCAGCTGGTGCAAGATTTACTTTCTCCCAGCCACGGTGTGGCTCTCACAGAGGGAACTACAAAGTGCTTGAGACTAAACTTTCTGTTTACAGGTTGTGAAAGAGCTGCCACCAGTGAAACAGAAACCTCCCCTGGCAGCAAAGCCAGTTCAAATCTCACCTGCTCTGACACCACTTCCTTGCTCTTCCCTTCCCCTCCTCCTGGAATGTGTGAGGGGAGGGAGCACAGGGAGGAGGAGGGGTGGGATGTGATGCCTCACTGCCTGTTTTGCAGGTTCAGCTGAGGGATAATAAAGAAATAAATAAACAGCTCAAGCCTTATAAAAAGGAATCACAGCTTGGGAGGTTCCTTCCCACAAACATTAAGTACAAATTGCATCGGCAGTGAAAAGTTTCATAAAATGTATTTTAGCATTAACAAAAGAGGAGATTTCAGGTACAGCTGACAGTTTGGAAGTATTTGGGGTGTTAAAACAGCTGAAATAACATACTGTTACCCTCCAAACAGCCAGTGGTTCTGGTCTCCTTCTTCGTGGCAGCTCTGGGTTTATCTGGACTAAAAACTCCTGTTTTCTTTTGTTAGGTTAATTTTCTGGGGAAGGGAAGGAAAGGAATGTGTGACCAGAGGAGCTGCTCTCCTCAGCAGCAGCAAACTGCTCAATAAACTTGGCAAGTCTTCCCAAGCCACACCTTTATTTTGAGGAACCAGTTAAAGAAGTCTGCTAATCATGCCCTGACTGTGGAAAAGAGGAACACTGGAGGAATCCAGTTAGCTGCCATGCAAAATCAAAGGCAAGAGATCACCAACATAACCAAAAGAAAAAAGTTAACCTGACTGCACCAAAAAAATAAGTTGCAAGATTCTGAATGGTAACAACAGGATCAACTCCTTCTCCTGCCTGAAGGACAAAGATTTTATGAGAAGACAATCAAATATGACAAACTATTGGTCCACATACCTATGAGTTCTGCAATTGCACTGAAGGGCCAGGTGTGACTGGTGGAGTTGGTGTGCAAGAACTTGGGGCAAAGCTGAAACAAACCACAAACAAGGGCATCAGTTTGTGCTCTCCAACGTCACTGAGCCAGAAAACAGGAGGTTAAACAAAGGAACATTACATGAAGCTGTTTTGTACAACACTACAAAAAGCAGTAATTTCATTTAGATAATTTTAATTTTAGATATTGGCTTATTAACACTGTTTAAAGGGAATGTTAATACAGCTCTTGGAGATGAAATTCAGCACAGTCTCATACCGTATTCGGGGAATTACAGGTTACACTGTCACCCTATCAAAGGCTCTTAGTCTTTATAAAAATAAGGAACTATGGCTGTATAATGACGCCAGAGGTTACAGAAAACATCAACTTACTTCAAATCTAGCAGCAGCAACACAAGCTCTCAGATGTTAAAAACTCCTATCTTAAACCAGCATACTCAAACTTAATCTGAACAACGACCAGCACCCAACACCCTCCGTGATTTTCTGTCCCTGTCACGGCTCCTGTGCCCACAGTGACCAAAACCACTCTCAGACCTCCAGTGTGTTCTTTCAGCACTTTGATTCTCACACGTTTTATCCTAATTTATGATGAGATGCAGCCAAAGGCACTACTAGAGTTAGATGAGAATATGCCAATGAAGAACCTGATTATGGGATGTATCTTATGGATGACAGCGACAAAAGCACTTCAAGTGACACATGAAAGCCTGGGTTCATGTATATTCACCTAGATCTAAAGTCTAGAAAGCCCAGACTAAACCAGACACTAAACCACACATTTCCTTTAGCCCATGTAAGTTAAGGACTCATCCACGCAATGTCTGGAGGAATTTTAACTCCTGAAACCAATGGTTGTGTTTGCATTATCCCTGAGGAAACTGCAGTTACACTTTGAGAAGGCCTTTAAGACAAACCCATGCAGGTATTTGCTTAAGCCCCACTGGCAGAGTTGTGTTGATGGCAGGAAAAGCAGCACTTACGAACACACAACACTGAAAACAGTCCTTGTGCCACTGAGTTACATAAAAACCATAATATAATCCACATTATTACATACATAAAATCAGAAAGATTATTTTAAACTACTGCGTACATATCCATACTTCATACTTTTTACAGAACTACTCGCTGAGAAGCACTGTGCTATAGCTAGCAAAGTGTAAATAAAAGCAAGTAAAAATAAAGAAGGTCTACACAGCAGCAAGACCACTCTCCAAGTTCATTTAGCAATGGAAAGGAATAATGCTAAAAGAAATGCTAGAGCCTCAAAGCAGGTACCAGAGCAGGAGGAGGTGACAGCAGCCCAAGCTCAGATCAACATCACCTCGGTTCTCAGGTCAAGGAACACATGACACACTTCCAAGTGCAACTTAATCCCCGCCTTTCTGCACAGAGCCAGAGCACCAGTGTGAACACACAGCACGTTCTTCACAGCCATCTGTGCTTTCCAGCTCCAGCTTTACAAAACCTGGGCCCTTGAGCCAGGCTCAGCCACTCTGCCCCAACACACACTTGCAAATAATTTAAGAGTCCACAAGAAAACACATGTAGCTCTTCACGGAAGCCTCACATCTAAAAGGATCTTCTGAGTTCTTCCTCTGCCACACAGGAAGTCAGTGGATCCCAAGATCCCTGTGTTATTCCCTCCACTCCCACAGATCTGGCAGCATTTGCTCCTCTGTTCTCTAAGCTTCATGATCAAAATACTCACAAAACTCAGTGGGGTTTTTCTGTCTGAAATTCCTCCCTGTCAAAACAAAACTACGGACACCTAAAAACCCCAACCCACCACGGGGACACACATTCAGGCATTTGGCATCTGCTCAGCTCTCTGCTGAAGCACTGGAAAACTCCAACCACACACGAGGCAGACTGGGAATGCTGGATGGACTGCAGCACTGGGGGGATCTCAGCAATATGGACTTGGGAAAGTCCTGGCTGTAGTTCTGCCAGAGGCCAAACACACACTTGTGAATGTCACAGAATCACCGAGGCTGGAAAATCCCTCCAGGATCGTCGAGTCCACCCTGTCCCACAGCCCAGAGCACTGAGTGCCACGGCCAGTCCTGCCTTGGACACCTCCAGGGCTGGGCACTCCAACCCTCCCTGGCCAGCCCCTGCCAATGTTTAATCACCTTCTTCATAAAGAAATTCTTGTGAAAAGAAAGAAGAACCAGCCCTGACCACCAGGCAATGCTGAGGAAGGATGGAAAGAACCTCAGTGTCACCAGCACTGACATCACCACCAATAAAAGTGCCCTTTTTCTCCTGGGAAGCAAATCATACAGGTGCACAGACAGAAAACCCCATCACATTCATCTCATTCCACCCCCTGCCATGGGCAAGGACAACTTCCCCTAGACCAGGCTGCTCCAAACCCCATCCAAGCTGGTCTTGGTCACATCAGGCCTTGAAACAAGGGCACATGGCAAAACCAGATTTAAAAAATGTAGAACAGTGGTTTCAGGCCGCTATTTTTGTAGTTTTCAGAGCACACCCAGCTGTCAGCAACCACTCCCTAATTCCTGATGAACTCACCAGGAAATATTTAAGTCCATTTGTCCCCTTTCACTTCATTCATCAATGCACCACTTTAATGGCTCCTGAATAACTGAGGTTCAGTAAGAGTTCATCCCCTGGTGAAAATTACTTTGACAATCCAGTTGCTTTGCCCACTGAACCAAATATATTTTGTTACTAATTGTGTTTTGTTCAGTAGTTTCATTTTTTTCCTCCCCTGACCAAGTGCAGCCAAATTCCTTCTGGAGATACAACTAACCCTCCCCTTCCTTCCAACTGTATATTTTCATGTCTAAACTGCTCTGAGAAAAGCATCTCATACAAGTGTAATCAGCAAATATTTAAGAATAAACAGGTTATCTCTCAAAAATGACAGACAGCTTTGGGAATATTAGTTTTCCAGGAAAACCTGAGCTGTTCCATCCCTTGCCGATGGAATCCAAATCTCACTGCAGAGTCTGCCTTATCTCAGAAACTCATCATTTGTGCACAACACACTTTTGTTGTGTAACACCGGATCACTGCAGGAACTTGACAAACACTTGAGTGGAAAAGACACATGTTGGTATATTCTCCACTTATTCCACAACTTCCCACTGCCATTTCCACAGGATCACGGAATTATTTAGGCTGGAAAAGCCCTGCCAGCCCAGGGAGCTCACCCTGTGCCCGATGCCCGCCTTGTCCCCCAGCCCAGAGCACTGAGTGCCACGGCCAGTCCTGCCTTGGGCACCTCCAGGGCTGGGCACTCCAACCCTCCCTGGGCAGCCCCTGCCACGGCCTGACCACTCTTTCCAGGCAGGAATTCCTCCTGAAAACTTCCTGAAATTTTTCCTCCTCTCCCTCCTGGCTGCACTATCCCAGTTCCATGCCTGTGCAATGAACCACATCATGGTTCCACTCTTTTATCAACCTGGATCACTTCCCTGATCCATCTCATCATGCAACCAACCCAAACGTTAACCAGAGCAACAGCAGGAGACAAATTCCACTGTGGGAACAACTTCCCAGGCCCTCACACAGCCTGTGCTGTTGGTAAGTGCTTCTGAAACTTTGGGAAATACTTTTTAATTCCAAAGAGCAGAAGAGCCTGTGACCATCAGCTCTCCCCATCATTCTCTGGATGACAAAGCCTTCTACAAGCCTGTTCAAAACAGTCTCAGCTGCTGCACTTGAGTAAAACCTCCAGAAGCCACAGCTTTCACTGGAAACCCACGGAATGCAAATTCTCAGCTACGCCTGGGGCACGCAAAACCAAAGAGCAACCTATAAATAATCCAGAAAGTTACCAAGTGCACAAGTTTCAGCCTAAATGTCTCATTTGTACCTCTAAGAATTCAGTGATTTCAACATGAGAATGATTTTAAACTGTTGTTTTGCAAAGGCTAGTTGTGAACGCTGATAATTTCCCATCAAAGACACAAATAATATATAAAACTTTATCTAAAGAAGGAGAACATTGTTTTAATGAAGTATCAAACACGAGAATTAAAGACCTGAAATGAAAGTGCAATTTTTGAACTTCAGCTGGGTGATGTTTAGAGCTCACCTCTACAATCATGGCAATTTTTATTCAGGTAATATACATTGATATTTAGGTAATATAAATTGACATGAATGCAATATAACTTCAGCCACAGGCTGGGCTGGACCCTGGAGCCCTTTTCCACCCTAAGTGACTGTGTAATTTAAGCAGTGTTGAGAATACACTGAAACACCTTTTTCACTCCAATATTTAATGAATTACTTCCTGTACCGCTGCTTCCACTATGCCCTAAGCAGGGTGATGAGCCAGGTGTCTGTAACTATAGGTGACACCTCCAAGCATCGACGGCTGGAGCCAAAAACGCTTGAAAAAACACCCCGTTTCACCAAACACCACAAAAAGCCGCTTTAAGCTCATCTGTACGGGCACAGGGCAGGAAATGACCCGCTGCCACCGAAGGGCAGCGGCGACACCGTGACCGACAGGCAGCTCTCCCCTGCGCCAACACTCACCGCCCTCCCCAGCAATTAGGGTTAAAACGCAATAAGGCCTCTCGCAACAGCAGCAGCCGAGATTTGAAGCTACAGCTCCGCGACGAGGGGTCGCAGCGCTCGGGAGACGCCGGTTTTGGGGGCCGTGAGGCCGGGCCAGGCCGCTCGTCCCCCTCAGCGCCGGCCGAGGCGGCAACCCCGGGCAGCGCCGGGAGGTGTCCCCGGGGGAGGCAGCGGGGTCCCGGGGGTCCCTGAGGGTCCCTGAGGGTCCCCGGGGCCGGGGCCGGTCCCCCCCGGTGCCCCCGGGCCCGCACTCACCGCGCTCAGGCGGATCCCGCCCTGTGTTTTCGCCGCCATCTTGAGGCCGCGGCCCCGCGCGCGCTTCCGGCAGCGCGGGAAGGGAAGGGAAGGGAAGGGAAGGGAAGGGAAGGGGAGGGAAGGGAAGGAGAGG
>VWZF01001078.1:20446-64158 GCA_013396755.1 Sclerurus mexicanus
TGTGAGGGGAGAGAGGTGAGAGGGGAGTGAGGGGTGAGGGGAATGGAGTGAGAGGACCGTGAGAGGGGAGGGGAGGAGGGAGGGGTGTAAAGGAAGTGAGGAGTGTGAGAGGGGAGTGAGGGAGGCGGGGGGGCCGTGTCGGTGCCGAGCGGAGCCATCGCTGATATTGGGGCTGGAAAAGCCCTGCCAGCCCACGGAGCCCACCCTGTGCCCGATGCCCACCTTGTCCCCCAGCCCAGAGCACTCAGTGCCACGGCCAGTCCTGCCTTGGGCACCTCCAGGGCTGGGCACTCCAACCCTCCCTGGGCAGCCCCTGCCAAGGCCTGACCACCCTTTCCAGGCAGGAATTCCTCCCCATGTCCCCCCTGCCCCTGCCCTGGCCCAGCCTAAGCCCGTTCCTGCTCCACAGCTCGGATCTCTCCAGGCTGATGCTCCCTGTGCTGGTGTCACCAGCGTTTGTACTTCCACATTTCTACATTCCTGCTGCTTTCCCGTGTGCAGGGAAGGGAAGGNGAATTTGGGAGCTTTTACAGAGCCAGACAAAAATGAAAGTCAGTGAGTGAGTAGTGAGGGGAGTCTGGAGAATAAAAATTGCATTTGAAAAGGTATTTCAAAATAACATTTAATGTTATTAGAAGAATTACATTCATATATAGTCACGGATACATCACTTAATGCTCCACAGTTCGTATCCTGCTGCTCTCCAGGAGTTAACCTGGGCTGTACCTACTGACTTGTTCTTTCAGGAAAATCAAATCCTTTGGAATATTTAAGTCTCCCTTTGTGGCTCTGCTGTCTCGTAGCCGAAGTATCCGAAGATAAAGCTGAGCTTGGTTAGACTGACAACAAGCAAAGAACTACACGGCAAAGCAAAAGCATTTTCACTCCTGGTCTGGAGTTCCAGGCAAAAAGTTTTCCAGATTCAACGACAGTGAAGTTACTCTGCTTTGGCAGGACCAGGAGAGAGCAGGACAGCCCTCCTTCAGTGGGTTTAACAGTGGTAGCACAAGGAGAACAACTACAGTTAGTCCCATGTGGAAAAGGAATAAAGTTATGGAATAAAGGCATAAAATATGCTGGAGATCCCCTTGGGCCTTCCACTGTCCCAGGTTGCTCCAAGCCCCGTCCAACCTGGCCTTGGGCACTTCCAGGGATCCAGGGGCAGCCACAGCTTCTCTGGGCACCTTGTGCCAGGGCCTGCCCACCCTCATCTCGTCAGGATTTTAAGGGAAATATCCAAGTATGGAATGCAACCAGCAGAAAACTGGAAGTAAAAGTACCAAACCATCCTGAGTATCAACAAAAGAATCTGTAAAAATTGCTGAAGATATGTAGGTAACGAACACAAACATTTTAAAAATAACCTGCTCCAATATTCAAGTAATGTTTTGAAAGGGTAACTTTTCACTTGTGCTCATTCCAACAGCATTAGAGATCATTAATAAATTAAACTCATAGAAATAACTCACACTCTTAGTCACCACACAATATCACACCTCAGTCTATCACTTCTCTTGACTGTAAAAATGCAAAGAATTTAAGTTTAGCACAAGCCTATTCTACATTATTTTCATAGAGCATTCCATTATTAGCAGAGTAAAACATGTTTCATTATTTTAGTTTGTAATCCCTGGGTGAAAACTTCATCTACCTGGAGGTAAAACCCACTGCAGAGAAACCTCCCATGTTTGTTAAGTGAGTCTTGAAAAAATAAATCCTGCTGACACTAAACCACACATTTCCCTTGTCCTTTGCAGTTTAGCAGAAGGTAAAGCACTGATCTCCCTACCTCTCTTACCATCTAGGAACAGCCAAATACATTCGTTTGTACAAAAAGTGTTCCTAAAAAACCCCCCTGAATTATTAATTTTAATTAAGCTGTTGAATACAGCGATTTATTGTTTTACAGAATTATCTTCGTTTCGTTGCATTTCAGAAGTTGCAAAGTGACCTGAGTCACTGAAAGAACAAAGCTTTTTAATTAAAAAAAAATGAATTATAATATTGCAATCACTTAATTAAAATGAAAAACCCCTCAAGTAATGCTAATTACAAAATGTTGCAGCATAGGTTTGTCTTTAGTGCACATTCCTCTTTTACTTAGGAAGTGCTAAGCCTGAAGGGTGCTGTTCTAGTACAGGGCTGAAATTCCAGATGTGCTAAGGCTGCCCTTCTTTGCACAATGCTGAGACTTGGAAAATCCATCGGGCTGGAATTCGGGTGATCTCTTTGGAATTTGCTAAGTTTTAGGCCAAGTTAAAGGGCTTTCACCTCAGGAAACGACTTAGGTGCAAACTGATTGTACAATGGCATGCAATATTAGCTTCTTCTTGACTCTGCCCTCAGACACAGCTCCAAAAGCAGGTTCAGATCCTTCCTGGAGGAGTTACAGGGCCGGTGTTGCTTTCACCAAGGAAAAAGTACTCCCCCCTTATTTACAAAATGTCTTTAACCCTTCCCATTGAAAACCAGTAAAATACAGTAACTCTGATAAATTCCCACTACACCGCACAACTTTCCCCCCACCACAGGAACTTGAGGTTCCTGCTCTTTAACACCAACTCCTGCATTACTGAAGAGCACTCCCCAAATGCAGCTTGAAATCTGGGGGAAGAAAAGAATTGCAGCAAAGCTGTCCCTTGTTTTGCTGTTTATCCACCACCATCCGAGTGTCCCACGTGTGCCTTAGCTTTCCATGTTTTCCAGGAAGTCACATTCAACACTGTCTTCCAGCTGCTGCAAGATCTTGATGCTGTTGCTGCCAACGTAGTCCATGGAGACAGCTGGGGAAGGATGGGAATTTTGGGATGCACTCCTGTTTGCTGTAAACGCCCAACAGAGAGTCTTGAAGAAGGGCATGAGCTGGGTGATGCTGGATATGGAGCGCAGGGTCAGCAGGGGGAATCTGTGCTTCTTGGGAGTGCCCTCAGTGTTGTTTGGTTCCTGTAAGGAAGAATTACTGAGATTAACTAAAGCTCCTCTCTAGGACAGGTTTTCACTGGGTGTTGTGGTCAGATTTAAGGGAAAACAGGAAAACTGCCTCTTGTTCCCTTACAAGCAGTATGACATCTTCCAGATCTACCTGTGAAAGCAGGTAATTTTTAAAAGCCTCAAGAATTTTATTAGAATATCACAGAATCCCAGAATGTTTTGGATTGGAAGGGACGTTAAAGATCATCTAATTCCAACCCCCTGCCATGGGCAGGGACACCTCCCACCAGCCCAGGTTGCTCCAAGCCCTGTCCAACCTGGCCTGGAACACTCCCAGGGATAGGGCAGCCACAGCTTCTCTGGGAATTCTATCCCAGCCTTTCCCCACCCTCACAGGGAGGGAATACCTAAAAATCTGTTGCATAACTTAAAATCTTGTCACTTGTTTAGAAAAGCAAATTAATGGTTTAAAGAAAAAGAGGACAAGTTTCTTTACCCTGTATTTCATCTTCAGCAGATCCATGATCCTCACAATGTGTGGTCTGCATTCCTGATGGTTTTCCACCAGGTGAGAGGTCACAGGACATGACTCTGTGTCCACCTCTGGCACAAAGGCCCACTTGTACCTGAAACCAGATTCCTTGATAAGAAGGGAATCCTCGTTTGGATCATACCCACTTTAGTACAGCCCTGATTTGTTCCTAGAATTTGGATTCTCTTGCTGTTACTGAACAAGCACATTATTACCTTGTGAGTATTTAAATGCAACCACCTCCAAGACATTCCGGTGTGTGCAAAGGGAAAACAGTCTCTATCTTTGTCTTCCCTCAATTTTTCCAGGTTAGGGAACCTCCAAATGAGATGGTGAAATCCTCCCACACTGACAAGACCAAACTGTTCTCCCGAATTACAATATCGACACCCGCACTTGTAAAAAGAACCGAGGGCAACATGAAGTGTGGAAGAAAACAGATGTGGAGTGACTTTAAAGGATCAGGATGGGAACAGCCTGGAGAACAGGTACTCACATTTGAAACAAGTGCATCCTGTCAGGTGGGAAGGAAAGTGCTGTGTCCAAAAACTTACAAGCTGACAGGTACAGGGCCAGCTCGTTGTGCTGGATGTCACTGCCATCCCCCGAGCCTCGCTGTTTGCTCAGTTTGCTGTTGCTCCTGGGTTACAATTAAATGGCCCATTTAAAAATGGATCCACTGAAGGGTTTTCATTCATGCATTTACACAAGCAAGCACTTCTACAAATGCTTTTATTCTGTAGGAGATTCTATGAAATTAATATGAAAGGCCGTTGGAAGAAATATAATCTAAAATGTACCAAAAAAGGGCACCTTGTTAAAGTACTCAAATGCTGACTTAGCATTTAATCTTATTTTTGCATGCAGTTAATAATTAGTACACAGATTTTTAAGCATATCACTATTTTAGCTGCTGAAAAGAATATCCCTAAACCATGATTCATCAGTGCCATAAACGTAAGAGTGCAATACCAAAATATCATGTTGGCTCCTCCCTATCCCAGAGAATTCATTCATTAAAGAACTGAAAATTGGCACAGACAGAGCAAGCAGCTTTCACAATTTCTCTTTCAGACAAATAGCAACACTTACTTTGAAGGTTCCTCTTCCTCAGTTAAATCTTCTTCTAGTTGTAGAAATGTCTGAATCTTTAAATAAATAAATAAATAAATAATTTTTGGGGATGCTGAAATGTTCATACAACTCAAGCACGAACAAAAGGGATGTTTCACAGATTCTCAGTCACAAACGAATAAATCAGGCAAGAGATTCCATTAGCAACAACAAAATTAGTCCGAAAAGAATTTCCTAATGGCTGTGGTAACTTTTTTCCCCAAATTATCAGACTAATGTAAAATTACGAAAACATTTCCTTTTCCAAACAAGAGACTGGGAGAAACCACACACTAATGAGTTTGAAATGACTCCTTGTTCCTTACCAGTTCTGTTACCATGATTGGCCACAACGAGGTGAGATGCTGAGGAGAAATCCTCAACAAGAGAACTCTGAAGAAGAGAAACATCTGGGCAGCAACCAGAGAAGTCTGGCCCACACGGAGGTTCTCAGTCAGTCGTTCTGGAGGAAACATAAGAAAGAAATAAATTAAAGTAGCATTTTCCTGACCTGGAGTTGTTTTGGGAAATAAAAACAGTAGAATCACAGAATCCCAGGATGGTTTGGATGGGTAAAGATTATCCAGTGCCACCCCCTGCCATGGGCAGGGACACCTCCCACCAGCCCAGGCTGCTCCAAGCCCCGTCCAACCTGGCCTTGGACACTTCCAGGGATCCAGGGGCAACCACAGCTTCTCTGGGCAACCCGTGCCAGGGCCTGCCCACCCTCCCAGGGAAGGATTCCTTCCCAATATCCCATCTATCCCTGTCCTCCTTCAGGTCAAGGCCATTCCCCCTTGTCCTGGCAGTCCATGCCCTTGTGAAAGGTCCCTCTCCACCTTGTGGCGAAACTCAGTTTGGGGCTGAGTCCCTTCCACTCTGTTCACAAAACCGTGATTCAGACAAAGCCTGAAGCTGTGGTGGGTTTATAGTGCACAAAATTTGGTCAAAACTGACTCTTAAGGAGAAAAAAACAGCTCAAGAGTGGCTGAAGATTGCACCCAAATAATCACGTTTCCAGTCATATTTGCTGACCAAAGGCCTTGAAACACAGATTCCTGTCTCTCCTTAATGACTTTATTTATCTGTTAGAACTCAGGGATTAAGAAATTTCATTTAAAAAAATGACATTTCTTTCTTACAGAATTTCTATCACAGACTGGTTTGGGTTGGAAGGGACCTTAAAGATCATCTCACCCCACCCCCTGCTATGGGGACACCTTCCACCAGCCCAGGTTGCTCCAAGAACCGTCCAGCCTGGCCTTGGACACTCCCAGGGATGGGGCAGCTGGGCCAAGAGCTGTGTGTACCAGGCTGAGGAGCAGGGCAGGGAGGAGGGGGGTCTCACCCTGGATTAGGGGCAGGTAGAGGTGGTACTGGTCGGTCTCCCCGCTGAAGACGGCGAACGCCTGGCGCTTCAGCAGCATGGCCTTCTGCTCAGCACTCGGGTACAGCTTTAGGGCACTGCTCTGCATGGCTGGGGCAGAGAGAAGAGTTATCCACCAGGGAAAGACAGGGCTGAAAAGAATCCCCGTGTCCCGATATATTCTTAGAAATAAAGCTCTTTTTGGGTCTGGTCATCATGAGTTCATCTCGCATTGTAAACCCTCGCTGTTCTTTTCAAAGGGCTGAGAAAGAGATTAAAGATGCTTGAGGAAAATTTAAGGGGTCCTATCTCACCCCTTCCCCCAGGACTTATCTGTCCACACTCTCCTCAAGCCTGGATTACAGGCCAAAGCTCATTATTCCAAGGTTTTCAGCACTGCTGCATCACATTCCTGCAGCTTGTGCCAGCCTACACCCACCTGCAGACTTTGGCAAAGTCTCCCCCTGGAAAAGGTCATGCATGAGCAACTCAAAATTCAGGCAAAATGTGAATGCAGGAGCCCAACGTGAGCATTTCTACAGCAAAACCACTTCTGGTGTATTTTAAACATGAGCAAAACACAGGACTAACTCAGCACAGCTTCAGCTGGGAATAACGTTGACAATATGGTCAATTATGCAGAGGCAGCAGCGTCAGCATTTTATTGATCCATTATTATATTAAAAATGCATCCGATACCTCAAATGCAAACACATCCCAAATTGACATAGAGGCAAGTTCTCAGCAGCTGATACTTACTCATCAAATCTTTAAACATCGTTTTCTCGTGTGTTAGGAGATGGTCAATAATGGATCTCCAACTGCAGAAGACACAGAAGGAATTAGAAAACCAGGGAAGGCTTTGGAACAGATTCTCCCCAGGAAAGATTTGGGTCAAACCTTTCACACAAGGGAATGGTTTCCAAACAGGATTCATGTGCAGACTCTCAG
Organism: Sclerurus mexicanus; assembly: GCA_013396755.1. Lineage (NCBI taxonomy): Eukaryota > Metazoa > Chordata > Aves > Passeriformes > Furnariidae > Sclerurus > Sclerurus mexicanus. The sequence continues at coordinate 27,340 of VWZF01001078.1, forward strand.
GTGGGTTAACACAGCAGGCACTGGGCACAATTAGTGGGTGAGACCCATTTTTAACATCATTCCATTCCCTAAGAAGGCACTAAACGGAATTTTCTTCCCAATGTTTGCCTTCTCCTTTAAAGCCTTTCTTTGAAAATTCAGAATACAAGCTTGGAGCGCTACAATCCCATGTCTTACTGAGTGCAGGAAGTGTCCATCTGGAAAAAAGATGGATCCATATACAACTCCAGCACTTCTTTCTTCCAGGCTCGCTTGGTATAGGCGTATCCACTCAGGGAGCTGAGCAACTGAGCACCAGCACGGAAACTGGGAACGTTGTAGGCACTGGGGGAAGAGAACAAGAATGATAAATGGGTATTTCTTTCAGAGCTAAGCTTATGTGAACAGAAAATAAACTTGGGGGTTCCCCCAAACTTCTAACCCAATTCTATCGGGACAAGGGGCAATGGATTCAAACTGACAGAGGGCAGGGTTGGATGGGATAGTGGGAAGGAATTCCTGGCTGGGAGGGTGGGCAGGCCCTGGCACAGGTTGGGCAGAGAAGCTGTGGCTGCCCCTGGATCCCTGGAAGTGTCCAAGGCCAGGTTGGAGCAACCTGGGCTGGTGGAAGGTGTCCCTGCCCATGGCAGGGAGTGGCACTGGATGGGCTTTAATGTCCCTTCCAACCCAAATCATTCCATGACCTCTGTGACTTGTGTCTCCATTGGCTGGGAACTGGGAGCATCAGGAGCTGGGCAGATCCAAGCAGTTTGTGCAGAAGCAACTCCCAGTCCCAGGGTATCCAGTCTGGGGAGGTATTTCCAAACTGGACACAGCACAGCACAGCCTGTCTGCACTGCAAGTGTGCATCCAAACCTCCCCTCAAAGGTTTCCAATAAACTTTGCATCCTTGTCAGCAGACCCCTTGGATATCACCCATCTCTCCCACACTTCTGGCTGAAAAACAAGGCACAGGAGAGGGAGACAGCGTGCTCTTCCTCGTGGGTCCTGTGGCCTGCCCAGTGCTCTGCTGCCCCATCCCAGAGCCTCTCCCCACTCCCTGACATTGCACGAGGAAAGGCAAAAAATCCAGGTGGAAGGAACATCTACAGCTAAACAGGAACTGCTGCCACAGAGCTCAAACAACACAAGGTCTCAGCTCCTGGGGGAAATACAGCTCAAAGAGAGCTCAAACCGTATTAGAATGGAAACCAGGAGTGGGGAAAAAAGAAAAAGCAAAGATCTTACAGAGAAATGAGAGCAGAAAGGCAGATGTGCAGGGGGAGGCTCACCTGTGGTTGCGCAGGTAAGGAAACACGTAGTAGAGCAAACGGGAAATCAGTGGTACTGCTTTGTCCTTCTCGTCACTGCGGTAAACCATGTCCAACAGAGAAGCAAGGACCTCAGAAACGAAAAGAATGTCTCTTTAAACCCAAGGCTGGTGTTTCTGGCAAAGGGGGAACGTGCCATGGTTCAAGCCACAATGTGTGTGTCCATGGGATGCTTCAGGAAAGGTTTACAGTCCCGCTTTACCCACCTGGAAAACTCCATATATTTCCTCTGCTTAGTAACATCAAACCCACCCCCCTGATGAGAGGGTCCTACTTACTTCTGCAAGGAGAGAAAGGGCTTGGACACTGTATATGGAAGGAGCAGAGGCAGAAACCATTGAAGATGGTGCCACTGATGTATCTAAAAGAGGAAAAATAATAGTTTTCTCTTCAGACGTGCCCAAATTTTGCTGTCTCCTAACCTGCCTCCCAAACAGAACTGTTATTTGCATATTGAGATTCCACAGAAATGTAAACTCATGCAAACCACACACTACCAACACCTTGTGCTCTTCACTGCTCTCAGCAGAGGAGAGGGAGCACCAGAAAATCAGAGAAAACCTCCTTACCATTCACATCTTCGATGTTGAACTCATCTGGCAAAACCTGAGGCTGAGCTTTCACTTCCAAGTTCCGGCTCAGCCAACTGGTCTGTTCCAGGGAAGAACCAGCAACAGTCCCTACAGCCTCCAAGATTTTTTGGGTCACCTCCTGTAACATAGCCAGGAAAAGTGGCATCAGATGGACACTACCATCACTTGGCATATTTAATTCCCAGGGAAACGGGAAGCTGGTCACTGTAACTAAACCAAACTCCACTTGGCCAACGCCAAGCAGAGGCTGTAAGATGACAAAACTTTTTCTCACTGCTGTTATTTTGTTGGCAACTCTCTGAGGCAGAAGTGGAGACCTAATTTCTCTGTTGGCACATTAAATTACCATAAGCATAACCACGTGTCACCACCTCAGAGCCACAACTGCACCCACATAAGTGGTGCTTGAACTGTTGTGATGAAATCAGCACCAGGACAGGAAGAGAACGCTGCCCTGCTCCACCTTCTCCCACAGCGGGTGAGCTCACAGGCACTGCCACTGCCAAACACAGCTGGGAGCTTCAAGAATTAGGCCACTGATTTTGCTAGACAGCTTTGAGATTTCAGTATTTACACACAGGAAATGAACTCAGGATATCACACTTGTGTTATGATTTCAGTTCTGATAGAAATCATAGTTACCCAGAGAAAACAGCTTTGAAAAGTTTGTGGTTTCACACCATTTTTGGACAAAACTTTGTTGGTCCCTGCTGTTCGAGTCTCCCATATTTGCCACACCTCAGCCAAAATGTGGATACACGTGCAGGCATTCCCAAAAGCACACAAGAATTCAGATACAAAGGACAGATCAGGCCATCTCCACTCTTGCTTAGATGCACAGTGCCAGATTTAGGAACTAAAAGGTGCACACGACTCCACTGTACCTGCAAGTCTTTTTGGTCTTTTTTGTTTTCCAGAGTAGGTGTTCTGGTCACAAAGTCATTGAGAGTGCTGTGGAAAAATCAGTTCACTCCAGGTTAGTAATTGCACAGGTTTGCTCAATGCATGTATGATCCTTCTGCTCTCTTACACAGTACCTGAGGAGAAGGAAGTGTCCTGGAGGAGCCAAGTTCAACTGCACAGACTCTTTGAGGAGTCCCAACAAGGGCTGGAAGTTCTCCTGCAGGGCTGAGACAGGCAGTCTGCCGAAAAGAAAACCAATATCAAAACAAACCTGAGTGAAGTTAGAGTTATGAAAATAACAAAAACCAACATACGGGGGTAACTTGGTAGCCTAAAAGCTTCCACCAGCAAGTCCTTTGGATCCTACCCCTTCCTTCCTGACTCAATCCCATGGGACAAACATCTGGCAGCACAGGGAACGTGCAGACATCAGGAAATGCCAGCAGCACATGCTGTGGGCCAAAGCACTGTAACAAACAGGGCTGGGCATTCAGGGGAAAGAGAAGAACTGCTCCTTTGCAGGCACTGCCGTCCAGGCCAGCTCATCTCATTTCCAAAACCTACTGCTGACAGCCTGATCCAGCCCAGGGCTTCCAGGGGAGAAAAGCCAGGGGTGTGAAGAAGAGTTTTGATCAAAGGAGTATTTCCAGGGCACTGCCCAGCCCAGGCTGCAGCCATGGCAGTTCTGTGGAACTGAGAAGTTCTCTATCCGTTCATTTGGCAACACAGAACACATGAGGAGAAAGACCATAAAAATCATAAAAACATGGACTGCTTGGAAGGGACCTTAAAGTTCATCCTGTCCCACTCCCTGCCATGTCAGGGACACCTCCCNGACCAGCCCAGTCTTGCTCATGAGATGGCTGAAGTTTCTCCATGAGCATGAAATGAAGTTTTCAGGCTGCACAATCAACAGATCAATGGAACAGAATGACACAGCCCTGGTACTTCGTGTCTCTGTGTCAACAGTGAAGTGACAGCACATTTCCTGCCCAAAGGTGTTCTGTGACATTGTGACATGAAGATCAAAGTAAAGCAGGAATAGTGATGAAGATTGTTCTCCTAACCAGAGTCCAGCAGAAAATTCTCTTTTATAATGACTGAAATTACCTTTGAATGAAAGCATAACTGAATTGCAGCACTGGGATATCTACGAGGGAAGATTTCTGAAAAAGAAAAGCAAACCTAGAATTATTTGCCATCAGAAAGGAGAAGGAGGTCCAAGCTGTGGTATGCGTGTGTTCAGTGGTTAACATACCCTTCTTAGAATCCACTTGTACTCCAGGAGATGACCCAAATATTTATACAGCAGTATAAGACAGAAATGCAATGACTGAGGAGTAAATCTGCAGCAGCTTCACAAAAATGTCAACATTCTCAGTGCTGGAGGCCCCCACACCTTTTCACTCCCAGCAACTTCTCCAGCAAAATGCTGGAATCACAGAAAGCTTTGGGTTGCAAGGGACATTAAGGATCACCCAGTGCCACCCTCTGCCATGGGCAGGGACACCTTCCACCAGCCCAGGCTGCTCCAAGCCCCATCCAACCTGGCCTGGGACACTTCCAGGGATCCAGGGGCAGCCACAGCTTCTCTGCCCAACCTGTGCCAGGGCCTGCCCACCCTCCCAGCCAGGAGTTCCTTCCCAATATCCCATATATCCCTGCCCCATGTGAGTTTAAAACCACTGCCCCTTTTCCTGTCACGATCTGCTCAAGAGCGATGTTCTGAAGAACCCACTTACAGCGATGGATCAAAACAAAGAAGCCCACACTCTGGAAAACAAAACATATTCAGGAGCAAAAGAGAATCCCATAATTAAAAGAAAAACCTAACAATGCTGAGCAGACACATTGGAACAGATCCAGAACAGAATATCTTAAGAAAATGAAATTATCTCCATGGTTACCTCTTCGCCCTTGATCTGTGCTGGTTTCTTGACCACCTCCTTGACTAGGTGCAATATAGTGTCAATTTTCAGTGTATTTAGTGCACAAATTAAGTCCACAAGAATAAGCTGAGATGCACTGGCCACTGGAAGAATCTGACAAAACAGAAAAAAGCAGAAGACACACACCTCAGACACTGGGCCACACAAACCAGCTTTTTGTGTGATTACACAAATATCAGAACTTATTATAGAAGTTAAATCAAACACAAACCCCTTTGCCATATGCAGATCTTCTCCCAACACCTTATGGAAGCAACTGGCTCATGCTCCAGTGCAACAAAAAAGAAAGAGACGTTCTGCTCAGAAAAGAATTCCTTAGTGCCAGAGGATGGTACAGCTCTGACCTTTCTCTGGAAATTGAGTTGATTTTTGGTCTTTAAAATACAATTGTCAAATTGCAATCCTAAGATTGCAATGAAGTATTGAATAAAACCATGGCTGTTACATTTAAACTGTCATACTGTCCTTTATTTGATTATTTATTTAGGTTTAATTGTGGTCCTGATGCTTTTTATAAATAAAAGCACTTCAGATTTTTCAGTCACTTGTAAAAAAACCCAAAGAATTTATAAGCAAGCCCAGAGTTCAGAACTGACCATATAAATGTAATGTTTGCCTTTCCACTGGAAAACTAAGGGTGCCTTTCTTTCAGTTCACCTTGGTTTTACTTTGATTCCTGTGAGGTTTCTTGCTGTTCCAAACTGATGCAACTGCTGCCATCAACTGGATTCCAAGCTGGGCCGTCAGTGGATTCAGGAAGTCCAATATTTTCATTCTTAATGTCTGTAGAGAGGGGAAAAATAACTGTCAGTGCTGCACTTTGTAAGGCAAAGACTATCTCAAGATGTTCAGAAAACACACAACAGAAGGACACTGTAAAATGCCCTGGTGAGGACGATGAGCACAGAGCAGTTTCAAGAACTCCTACTTTGGTTGCTTTAAAGTAGACTGAAGAAGAGCCTTTAGTTGTTCCAAAGAAGTCAGTTGGTCTTTTCTGAGAGTCTTCCCTCTTGATAACACTCCAGAGAAGGGACATGGTGTTGATGATGCGAGGCAATTCTTCCAGGATGGCATTCCTGGCGTTCCTCAGGTTTGCAGGTTCAGCTAAAGATGACTAGAAACCCCCCCCAAAATATGAATATTAAAATACATTATATCAAGCACCACAGAGCCTAAAAACTGTAGAGAACACATCAACATGTTACCAACTCCAAAGAAAACAGAAAGGTTTGTTAATCACACAGCAGAGAAGCTACACAGGACTAATATTTGCATCACCGAGATCATCGTGAGCATCTACTTAAAATTAACTTTGTGCCTTTAAATCAAATTAAGTTCAGTCCCTGCCTCTTACACTTTAATTCGATTTTTACGGTGTGGTATGAGGTTTCTTTGAGGTTATCTTTTTGTACCAGGGGTTTACTACTCATAGTCATCTCTAAGGAAAAGGGATGTGGACTCTGCTGGACATTCAGGTGAGTGGTGGGCTTTAAAACCTACCTTTTTTGGTAGATTAGGATGATCCAGAAGGCAGAAGTGACCAATGGTTGTCAGACCTTCCAGAAGGGTCAGTGGGTAATCAGGTGTCACATTTTCTCTTTTGGAAGTTAAGCTTTGGAGGGGAAATAAAACACAAAGAGGTTAACAGGCCAAATGGTATTTCCTTCAATAAAAATTCCATTTTTTTTCTACTCAACAGTTCAAACTGGAATGACCAGACAGGATTCACAGACTACGCTTGGACAACCCCGTTTCATTGCTGAGATCTTTGAGAATATTATTATCCCCATGACTATAAATCTTTAGCATTCAATTATTCTTCCCTACTTCCACTTACTGCCTGTTCTGAACAGTGTCTCCTTCTCCAGGGTGTCTCTCCTAACTTAGTCCTCCAAGACCTCAGTCTTGTCAAAACTGGGAACTTCTTTACTTGGATGGAAGGCAGAGTGGGACAGGAAATATCACAGCTGCTGGTCCCCCTTCCCTTCTTGCTCCAACTGCTGCAACCATCCTGTCTGCACCTCACCTGTGCTCCAGGGACAGGCACAGCAGGATTTGAGGATCAGACTCTGGGGGCCACAGTGCTAAACCAGGGAGTCACTACCCACTCACTGCTCTGTTCAGCCATCCCACCCTGCTGACCCTTACCTGGCAGATGTTTTGGCAGATGCCTTCACAGCTTCATGTTCATACTGCTTGACAAGCTCGTCCAGGTTTTTACAGATCTGTACCACAAATGGGGCCACAGTCCAGCCCAAGGACTTCCCAAAATAGGGCAGGGAACACGTGACTAAGCCTACCCAAGTGGGATGCATCCCATAGCCATACTCTGGCTGCAAGCCTCTGACCACGGCAGAGACAAACAATCCCTGGGAGGTTATGGGATGTGGATAGACATACTGCATGGCACCAATAGCCTGCTGGAAGTTAAGAGCCTGTTGCCACTCCTTAGAGAGGTCTGACTGATTCTCCTGCTCCTCAGGGGTCTGTCCCAGGTGGTGCTCCAAGACAATCAACACCTGCAAGAGCTTCAGCAGCTCAATCTGGAGCGGGTGTTCGCTCCAGATTTGGTCATGTCCAAAATTGATCAGGCTCTCTTCCAGGAGCTCCTCTTCAGCAGCGTGGCTGGCTCCATCTGCTGTGAGCAGCTCGTACCGCTTCTGACTGATGTACATGGAGGCTGACAAGGACAGCAGGACAAACTCCTGGACTTTGCACCTTCCCAGCAGACTGCGGATGAACTCCACGTTCCTGCTCTCTGCTGCCTTTGCCGTGGTGGCCAGCTGGGCCATCATCCGGATCAGCACTTCCACACTCTTCACCTGCACGTCCCTGTTGCCCAGGACGTCCCTGTGGGTGACCTTCAGGCAGCAGGGGTAGTAGGAGCGCAGGAAGCTGAGGCAGAGGTAGGTGAGCAGCTCTATCAGCAAGGAATGGGGACACATGGTCGGGGACTGAGGCTGCAGCTTGCCATAAAAACTCTGCCCCACAAGAGCTTCCTGGTGGCGAGCCAAGAGGTTGTAGATGAGATTCAGGTGTGCTGTGGAGCTGGTGTCCACGCTGGTGCTGGCCACAGCCTCAATGAATTCCTTGGGGTTGGTTTTCAGCACGGCCTCCAGCACGGAAAAGGCGTAGAGCACCCGCCTGGAATCGTAGGGCTGCAGGTAGAGCAGCATGTGCTTGAACAGAGCCTCAACCATCTCCTGCTTTTCCTTCTGCTGCTTCAGCAGCCTGGAGTGGGTGATTTCCTGCAGCTCCAGGTCCACCTCTTCGTCGCTGGACAGGGACTCCGAGGCCTGGGTCCTCTCGGAGTCGGCGCGCGCCAGGTTGAGCGCCGCGCTGGATTTGGAGCTGTCAGACTGGAAGGTGTTGAGAACATTCCTGGGATTTGGGGGCTCTCTGCCATCGGCCACAGCGCTGTCGTTGTCCTCGTTGCTCTCTTCCTGCAGCTCCAGAGAAGGGGAAAAGGAGGAGGTGTTCTCACTGTCGTGGCCCATGCTGGTGTCTGCGGACTCCGTGTGCTCGCTGTTGTCTTGGTCGCCATCTGCTTCCTGGGAATTTAGGGGATGACAAGGTCCATCATCCTCAGGCTGCTCGGGTTTGAACTCCGGTTTCTCCGGATCTTTTTCCACCTCTGCCCAAATTGCTTCTCTGTCCACAGTAGTAAACTGGCTCAGGGGAAGGTTTTCCTCGGAATTGCTCTCAGAGATGCCGGACTCTTTCAAAGGGGCCTTTTTCTCGCAAAGCCAGTCACGGATAAAGTCTGAAAAAAATACTGTTTTTGTCATAAAGAGCATGTAATTTTCTACTTCACACATAAAATCATATCATCCTTTGGGTTGCGAGGGATGTTTAAAGGACATCTAGTCAACACAACTTGCTTTATATTGAATAAATCATTGTGAGAAAGAAAAGGCTGTAAAGCTACTCTGCTCTTGCCTTGTACTGATTGTAATGAGTGGGGGTAAAAAATGGGGTAAAGAAAGAATAATTTCTTTTTTAAAATGGTAGAGCAGTTCTAACCTACTCTTAAGCAAAGAGAACACGAGCCAAACATAAAGCCCGTGCTGTTTCTCTTAGGCTACAACTCCTTAGATTTATCATTTTTTTAAAATATGCTTCCTGAGCATTAAATATTTGTGGAGATCAGGAGGGAAATGAGAAGGATAGCAACAGAGGGATTGATTAATTAATTAATTAAAAAGCTAATGTTCTCCTTGATTAAATGCTGTGGAACAAGCTCTGTGTTTCTATAGCATTTGATAAGCAGGGCCCTGTGGATGCTATCAATGTGTAAATCCAGGTATTTGCCAACCCAGACAGGAACACAAAGCTGCAGCTGCCAGGCTGTTCACAGCCATGAGACAGGTGACACTGAAGTTTCTTCACACAAAACTCCCAGGTGCTTCTCCACTGTCTTCCTGCTCTGCTCCACGAAACCACCTTGGCGATTTGGGCCAAACCACACAATCATGGAATTGTTAAGGCTGGAAAAGACCTTTTAAACTGTCAAGTCCAACCATCAACCAGCACCACTACCATGTTCACCACTAAACCATGTCCTCAAGTGCCCCATCCATGTGTTTTTGAACACNCACCCTCACACTGTTGGCCTGTCCCTTTGATCCAGCCTTTAAATAGTGCAGTGTCTCATACCCATTCCAGTGCCAGCAATCCCAAACCTGAACAGACTTTGCAGGACTCTGCACTTGGAACAAACCCCGGCTCCATCTGTGCCTCAGCCTCCCTCAGCTGCTCCCCACAGGTGTCTGTCACACTTGTCTGTTCCATGTTTGACACACAAATCACAGGTGTCTCACAATGCTTCTCACTACAGGTCCTAAAAGGGACAAGTTGCAGCTGTCAAATTTAGCCTGTCAAGGTAAAGAGGCCCTGCCACATTCCTGAATTTGGGTGGCTGGAGGTCACCTTTAATTCCAAACATCTCTCTTTGCTTCTGCATCCTAGCTCTGGGATACCTCTGCCACCTCTGCTCTTGAATCAAGACAGATTTTCTTTGGACACAGATATATTAATTTTCAGAACTCAGCAGAATTAGGTGTGTCATGTGCCTGAAACAGCGAGATGTCCCGCACAAACTGGTGGATTGTTTTCATGTCATGCTGAGGGAGTCATGGACAAAATGTATTCTGAATAAAGAAACCTGGTGTGAGGGTACATAATGTGCTGGGGCAAGACTGGACAGAGAGTAAGATCCGCCTGTCCCTATGGAACAGTTCCTGGACTGAGAGAGTCACTAAAACGCTCCTGGATTTCTTTTGGTTGCAAACCTAGTTTTGCTCAAGAAGGGATCCTGAAAACAATGAACATGCAAGCAGCATGAATCACCTGGGAACGGCAAGAAGTGTGGGGTAAGATCCCAGAGCAAAGCAGGGAACAATCCAAACCAAGCGTGGAGGTGCAGCCACCGTAACAGAAATGATCATTAGGCCTTCCACCAGCACGAGTAGCTCCTGAACTCTGCTTTGGGCATCACTTGGATGAGGAGGAATCCATGGATCTTGTGTGGTTTTGGTCTGGGCCTTCCCTGGTAACAGCGTTACAACTAAGGAAGTATTCCACACCATTCCTTCACATACTCAGGGGTATATAAAGACAAGGGGGAGGTTTTCTCTCTCTCTTCCTTTTGGATGCTTGGAGGACAGCAGGTCTCAGCGTGTCAGCTTAGCTCTTATCTATGTGAGCTGAGGCCTGTCTGAGAAGCTGGTGTCCCAGCTGCAGGGAGGTGGAGGAACTGCTGCTCTTGAGGGGAGTTTGGTGAGAATTTATTGTGTTAGTTGCTTTATTGAGCTATTCCCTGAGTTTACGAGTGTGTGTATCTGTTTTGTGTTATTTTTACCCATTTTTGTCCCTCTTCCCTTTTCCTTTCCCCCCTTTTCCCTTTTGGGGTTGTTTGGGATTCTTGTTCTGTATATTCATAGCGTTGAATTGTATATAATTGTAATATATGTGAAAATATATATATATTTTTACTACAATCTTCTTCTGGTACTGTTTTTTCTTCTCTCTTGGGAGGGGGGAGTCTGTGTGGCCAGCAGCTGGGTTTGGCAGGGAGCCAACCCAAACTTCCACAGACCTGATGCAAAACGACCCAAGGGAACATCACTGCATTTCAGAGACTCCCTTGGGCTGGAGTTGAGTGCCAGAGCAGGCTCACCTGCTGAGCTGTTGTGTTTGATGTAGAGGATGGAGGTGCGCTGTGTGCGGGGATGGAGCAGCAGCAGCAGGACGGGCTCCAGGATCCGGGCCACGTCATTGAGGGACAGAGCCCGGATGAGCCAGCCCTGAGCAGCGGCCCCGATGGCACCGTCGGAGCAGTTGAGACTGTCCAGCACCACAAACAGGGACCTGAGGGGGGACAGCAGAACAGACACAGCTGGAACTCCTGAGAGGGTCAGTGCAAGCAACAAAATCCTGGGGACACACAGGGAGAGTGTTGGAGGAAGAACCAGCTGATGGATCATGGGTCAGGCACGTCCTCCTGGGCTGAGCTCAGGCACACGTGGATCTGTAGGAGCAGGGCCACACATACCTCACACTCTGCAAGAACAGCAGATTTTAAAGTTCTTCCCCGTATTTATTTAGAGAGACTCTTAGAGCTTTCGTCTCATTTTACACAAAGGTCTTGGAAATAGGAAGCAAAACTAAAAGGGTTTTTTCCCCACAAGTAGCTGGTGCTATTTTCCTTTGGAAGACAAATCCAACCCACTCTAAGATAAAAAATATCTGCTATGCAGGACCTTGTTTGCAAACTACTCTTCATATACGAAGCTCTTTTTATTTTTCCAGCGACTTCATGCAAGAAACCACACCACACACACAGAGTGCTCTGCAAAGGCAGCAGTGCAAGGAAGATCTTCCTCTGGCTCACTTTTTACTCTCTCTCCAGAGAACTCTTTCCCACATGAGAAAAGAAGAGAATAAATCGCATAATACAATGAAATAAATACAAGCCCAAGGCAGTGGAGCTGGGAAATACCTGTCAAAGGAGCGATTGTGAGAAGTCACTCTGCTGCCTTGGATCTCTCTGGTCAGATGCCACATGACAGAGAAGCGGAACAGCGCCTCCAGCCTCGTCCCCTTGGCAAGGAAACCACACAGAGTCAGAGTCAGAGTGGTGGAATCACAGCAGGATCAGGCTTGGGAGGACCTTACAGATCATCTCCTTCCAACCCCCTTCCATACATCCAGGAATGCACAATTCAAACTAAACAGGCACAGGGTAGCAACACAAAAAGATGTGCCAGTACACCAAAAATGTACTTCAGAACTCCTGTGTGCAAGCATTTCAGTCTTGGCTTGGTGTTAGGGAGGCTTAAAAGTTGGGTGACAACTGGGAAGACATTGGTATATCAGGCAGTGGTTATTGCTGGGCTTTCTGTTTGATAGCTTTTAAAAGATTCCCAAATTTTTAAGTCTCAGAATTGCAAAGACAGGAAAACAATAGCAAAGACTGAAAATGGCTGGTTTGAGTTTTATTGTGCAAGGCACTTCTTACAAAAGTACTGTCAGGTGTTGAAGAATTGCTCTGTCATTAAGGTAAGGAAAATAATTAATAACTGGCTCACTTAAAATAGAGCTTATTAGGAGAACCAATTACTAAGGTGGACGCAGGGTCAACATGGTGTTGACGAACACTTACAAGGTATTAAAGTCTTTTGTTGGAGTATGAAACTTATAAAATCAACCCAAAACAAAGTGATTTTACCGTTACTGGTGGGGCAGTTTGGAAATACTTCCAAAACCTGCAAGTTTTAGATACTGCAGGATTTTGGCTGAAACTGAAAGACCTCCAGCATTGACTGGCAGAGTTTGCATCCAGTGAGTTCAGCAGGATGAATTAATCCCAGGGAATTGTGAAGGCATGGACAGTCTGTCAGGCTCTTGGAAGACACAGGGGCCCTGGGAGTGAAGGCATGGGGTGGAAAGGAATTTGGGAAGTATTGGAACACCTCAGCAAGTGAGGAAGGGGCTTCAGTGGATTCAGGACTCACTTTATCCCTGTCCAGCAGGGCGTGGCAGATGATGTCTTCACAGATATTTGCGGATGGGGCCAGGCAGTGCAGCCTGTAGAACAGCTCCACACAGGGAATATGATGCTCCCGAGTCTCCTTGTTCAGCTGGTTCCAGAGCACACAGGCTACTCTCTAGGGAAAAATCACACACAAATAAATACAATAATACTCATACTCCTCATTTCTGTCCTGACTTCAAAGCTTTCCACGGCATAAACGCCCTCTGTTACCAGAAGGGATTTCCAAACTGTCTTTCGGAATCACAGAATCCTATGAATTAGAGGCTCAGTGTAGCTGGGCAGTGAAACAGGAGAAGAGAATGGGCACCTGGTAAAAATCTGTTTTCTCTGAGATCATCTTGAGCACGCCGGGAGCGATGGGAGGGAGGGTGACCATCTGCAGCTTTCCCAGGAAGGGGTTGTGGCCGGACGCTTTGTAGCGCTTCATCCTGTCCTCGATGACCAGCGCCAGCGACTGGGAGTGGTTGATCACCTCCAGCAGGGTGAAGATGGACACGTTCTGGACGTAGCAGTCGTTCACACAGCAGCAGATGGTCATCAGGGACCTCAGCCACAGAGGGAAGCTGGGATCACAACCTCCTCGGAAAGGCAAGGGACAGAAAGGGTGTTAATCATCTCAAGGTTAGGGTCCCGTTCCTAAGGAGTCTGCAGTCAGGGTCACAAGACCAAGAGACAAAAATGACTGCCCAAACCCAGCTGTCACGCTGATATCATCAGTATTTCATAGATTGAGCGGGAAGGAACCTTAAAGATCACCTTGTTCTCACTCCCTGCCATGGCAGGGACACCTTCCACCAGCCCAGGTTGTTCCAAGCCCCGTCCAACCCGGCCTTGAACACTTCCAGGGATGGTGAGTCCACAACCTCTCCATGTTTTCCCTCCTTCTCCCAGCAGAGAGCTCTTGCAGGACCCCAGTAACCCAGTCACTAGTGGATTTCTGCTTCCCAGTCTACATTTATTCCCATCTAGTAATGACAGCTGCTGTTTTCCAGCTGTCACTGTCACAGCCAGCTCCAGAGGTGTGCTAATCTATGGATGCCCTCCCAGCAACACCGAGGTGTAGCAGCTCAGAGCCCAAAAAGCACACAGGGATCTGGGATGGCTGACATCCAGTCAAGCCACCTTTGCCTTTCCTGAGGGACTTATGGAAGTATGCCATGTCCATGCCAAGCAGACAGCTGAGCCATGGAGATGATGGGAATATCATCACTTGGTTAAGGAACACAGCAGAAATGCAGTGAGGTGAGGAAGAGAACCCAATTTTCCAGTTTCCCACCTCTCCATTCCCTACAAACCTATTTGTCAGCTGGCCTTCAGGCCAAGAACAGCTCCCGCTAAAGCTAAGGAATGAACTGGAATTCCAAGAACAAACAGGCCCTCCAGTTATACAAGATTATTCTTACATGTTACACTGGACTCCTTTGAATTCTGAGGGTTTGAAAAAGAGATGATTTTGCTTCTCTTACTCTTCAAAGCTCCAGTTTTCCACTTACACCCATCTTCCTCTAAAACACCTTCTTTGGGGAGGAAACATGACGTGTGGACAGTGGGGGACACACATCCTGAAAACCCTGAACTATGGCACAAGGCCTTTTCATCCCTTCAGCTGCAAGTTTTGTAGTGAAAGTTTTCAACAGAATATGAAGTTAAAAAGCTTGGCAAAACTTGTGCCTCAGCCGCAGGACACAATACACGTGCTGAGGTGGGTAAGTCTTTAATTCACAGGTGACTTCAGCCCTGTCAAAAGGGTTTTTTACTGGCCCTGGTCACTTGTTTTGCAAATCACTAAGCTCCCATTGCTATTCGCATCCTCAAATGCTCAAGTTGCCCAGGAAACAAATCTTTTCTTACCAGGAACCTGAAACAGAGAGAGATACAACTGTTCCATCTCCTCCTCTGACAGGTAGACTGGGAACGTGGTACAATCCAGCAGAAGGTGACAAGCTGCGGAGAAAGCTTCCTTGCAGTCACCTCTCAGGGGTCCCAAGACCAGCATCATTTGTTCCAAGTCCCACTCTTCTTCCTCCTTTTCCTTTTTGTTACCAGAGTCGTGGTCAGAGAGAAGAGGGCTGGAACCCTTGTTCCTGAAGGGAGAGCCCCGACCTGAGAACAAGCCTGACAGCATTTGTTTGAACTGAGGCACAGTGATCTGCTTTGCATCCCACGGGCTCTTTTTCTTGCTGCCACTCTCAGGGAACCTGTAGCCATTCTCTTTTTTCTCCTTCCCACCGGGGTTCGTTGCTGAAATGTCTTCGTTACTCGCTTCTTGAAACTGCACCCCAAAAATGTATTTACTGGAAAACTTGGCAACCAGCTCTTGGATGCAACAGAGAGTCTTCTGGATGCTGCCCCCTTTCTTCCACACATCGTCTCTCTCCAGGGTCACCGTGGGCACCCCCAGGTGCTGGGAGAGCTCTGGGGAGGAAGCACTCAGACCAATGCCACTGTCTTCTGACTTGAGGGGCTGGAACGGAGCCTCCTCCTCCTCCTGCAGCACAGACGTTGTCTCCAAGGTTATGTCCGCATCTTCCTTTGGCACTGGGCTCTGAAATGAGAATGTCGATGTGGTTAACGTGGCACTGCCAGCAGAATTTTAAGCTGAGGAACAGCAACGACAGCAAAAGGCAAACCCAGTATTTGCAATTTCCAGATACAGATTGTTTTCACAAAACCACAGAATCACAGCTATTTATAAGCAGTTCCATTTAACTGCCTTTAAAACCCAGCAAATGTTTGTATAAACCTCACACCTTGACTCAGCAAACTCCAAAGGATCTGTAGCTACAGATACTTCGCAAAGGGATGTGTTTCCTTAAAATCAATGTCCCATTAGAACAATGTTACACACATTGGATTAATTCCAGTCAAAGGCATGTATTTGTTCTTCTGGAAAACTCTGGCAGGCTGTGCTTCTGTGCTTGCTTGATGCCATTTATTCCTCATTCCTTACCATGGGCTCTTGCACACAAACAATACCACATTGTGTTAAACTGAAATATTAATTGAAAGCCTTGCAGACCTAACCAGCTGTGAAGCTGGGCTTGATTTGGCAACTCACATTTTTAGCTACTGCCTGCTGCTGAGTGCCTTTTCAAAGCCATTAAGATCACATTCTTCTCAAGAGGCAGGATTATAGCCCCACTTTCAGACAAGATAAACTCCTTCTGTGCCACAAATAATTCAAGTAAGCCAGACTGAATATCCAGGAAGAATAACAAGGCATCAGATTGCTCTGGAAGGAGCCAAAGAAGAGAAGTTTCAAAAAATCTTTATTGCTGCATTTCCATGGAACAGTTTGGGTTGGAAGGGACATTAAAGCCCATCCAGTGCCACCCTCTGCCATGGGCAGGGACACCTTCCACCAGCCCAGGGTGCTCCAAGCCCCGTCCAACCTGGCCTTGGACACTTCCAGGGATCCAGGGGCAGCCACAGCTTCTCTGCCCAACCTGTGCCAGGGC
Source organism: Sclerurus mexicanus (assembly GCA_013396755.1). Lineage (NCBI taxonomy): Eukaryota > Metazoa > Chordata > Aves > Passeriformes > Furnariidae > Sclerurus > Sclerurus mexicanus. The sequence continues at coordinate 43,609 of VWZF01001078.1, forward strand.
CTGCCCACCCTCCCAGTCATTATTTAGGTTTAAGTCAAGAGAATTTACATTTTAAATAAGTTATGTCACAGCTTTAAACATCTGTGAGGAGTTGACAAACACCTACCCCGTTTCCACTGCCTGTCTCGATGTCCAGGTAGGAGGGGGGCATTTGCACCTTGCTGAGCACCTTAAAACAGGTCTTTAAGGCATGAGTGAGTTCTGCCAAACCCAACACTTCCATGTTTTCCAGGAGGGACTGCACCATGTAACTGAGCATCTGTGGAAGGTACTGAGTCTGCACTTCAGAGTAGAGTTCCTAAAATGAACAAGCAAGGTTTAAAATCGTTACCATGTCTGCTTTTTCACTGATCAATGGTTGATAAAGTCAGGTTGCCTTACCAAAGGGATCACATCAAGAAGAAACACCAACAGTGTGCAGAGCTCTGAAATTGTAGGAGGAGTGCTAATATTTTCCAGAGGGTATCTCATCTCTGTGGATTTGTTTCTGGAGTGAAAGGAAGACACATTATTATGGAAGCGTTTTTTCCATGCCAAAATTCTAGTTACAGTGAAAAAGCTTCATTAAACCCAGCACAAAACATTGAACAACTTTCTGGGGAAAAGGACTTCTAACACAGCAGGGTGAAACACCACCTCATGCAATGCTAAAGTGCTGCTAATTTCCAGATTGAATCTCTAAACACAACCCTATTACTTAAAGTATAATCTTTCTTAGAGTTAGAAAGGGTTAAAAACAGAGTTGCCACAGAACCACAGAGTGGCTAGAGCTGGAAGGGACCCTAAAGATCACTTAGTATCTTTATTTTTCCTCAATAAAGACCTCTCCACCTCCCCTCCTGAACCTTTTTCCTCCTTCAGCTGTCATTTTGAAAAGAATTTCTTTTGTTCTCAGGTTGAAAATCTCCACCTAATTGTTCACCTATTTGCATTCTTGAGTTATCTGAAGACACAACTTACATATCTGGCTGGTTCTAACGTGTTACATCCCTCCCACAATTTAAAAGCTGGATTTTTATCTTCAACAGACAGCTCTGAAATGGCATTTTTAAGGGGACACTGTTGTTGGCAAACATAAACACCTGAAACAATCTTCAAAACATCTGGTCATGTAATCCCAGAGGAAATCCGTGCTTAAGGATGTGATCAACAAATTGACTGTTTTGACAATTTCCGAAGCGTTTTTGTTCTCTTTGATTGCACTGTTTGAAGGGAAAAACAAGGAAAACAAAAAGCAGCTGTCAGGGAGGGTTCCAGGAGCACACACACCACGAGCTGATGCATTTTAAAATCTCTTCCCCCCTTTCTCTACAAGTTAAAAAACATGGATTTTTTCAAATCCAAGACCAAATCAGTCTGAAAGAGCTGGAGTTTGAGCCCCTTTCTCCCCGATGATGGAAATCAAGCCTCCACCTTTGAAAATCACAAGGCAGACTTCTGTCACCACCCTAATTCTTGGCTGGTGCCACTGGGGTTACTCAACACCCATCACATGCAGTGAACTTCCCTTTTCCTCTGCTAATCCAAGAGAAATCCACCCTGTGTGGGGAAAAGGGGAGCCAGAAGGAAATCTCATCTTCTATCCAGAAGGTCATGTTGTTACAAACCAAACCTTCCTTAAACTGGTTCATTTCAATAACTTGGCTCAATATAAATGATCCAGTTTCAGCTCAGAGTTGCGAGCTTGTCATTTTACCTTGCAAGGATGTTGCCACTTTGATTGTAGCTGAGTTGGAGATCAGAACCCAGGGCATCTTTGCAGTAGGAATAGAAGGCTCTGATGACTTCAAGGAACAGCTCCCCAACAACCTGTGGCCCTGCAAGAGAAGGGAGAAAGAATTCAGGAACTGGTAAAGCATGGAGAGGCAGAGCACTAGTTCTACATCACGTTTTAGACACCAGAATAAGGCACCTACAACCATTTCTACGTGAACTTGCAGTTCATGTGCCAAAAATAATCTCCATGTCTGTATCCATAAGAAAAACAAGCAGATTTCCCAGGACACATTTATCACAGCAGCCTTGCTTACATTTTGAGGGACACAAGCTGGAACAATCGGCAAACTGAGGAAGATCAAATGCCTAAATATCTAAAACCATGCATATTTATAAATGGTTTTAAGAAGAAAGCATACGTTGGGTGTGTGCTGGCAATTGCACCTGACTTTCAAGGGTCAGTCTTTTGTTTTATCTGAAATTGTCTGCAGAGGAAGTAATAATTACAATACTTGGAACAATAATAAAAAAGTACTGTATAAAACATTACAGTAAGTGCTTCTAAAAAGGAAAGACAGTTGAAGTGACTAAGAGTAGCAGAAAAGGTCAAAAATTCTTGTTATGTTTTAGTTTGGTATCTTTAAATAATAGCTGCATTCCTAAATCCATTTCCACATTTCCAAAGGAAGTGAAAGTCTTATTGGTTTAAGGCTCTAGAAGTTATATTTTGTGTGCTGACTGGAACAGAAAGATTAAACTGGATAATGCAGTTTAGCTAAATATCCCTTATTTAAAAGGGATTTATAATCCCTTATTTGGAGTTCAGATTAACCCTGGTTGTCACTCAGCCAAGTAACACATACAATAAAGGAGTGTCTGTCATCTACTTTCTATCTTAGATTAATCAATATATTTATAATGTAAACAAACAGTCTCTTTGGCATTTTTGTCAGGAAATAAAAATGCTGCCTATAAGAAGCTTTAATAGCAATAGATAATTTAAAAAAAAACAACAAACAAAACTACTTAAAACCAACAAAAGGAAAGACTGGCCTTATGAACAGACCAACAACTGCTTCTCCTTTATTTGTTAGGTGAGAGATAGAGAATCCTCATTTCTCCTGGCAGTGTTCTGATTATTTTTTAACTGGAAATGTGCTGAGAAGGATTTTCCTGACCAGGAAAGAGGATAAGCTTCCCAGATCCAGGAGCCTGCAAAATGAGCTGCCACTTGAGTGTTCAATCTCAGAACAGGAGTTTTATGGGGAGTCTCAGGCTCAGCCAGTGGTAACATCACTCCCCTCCCAGAACACTTTTCAGTCCTAAATATCTATGAAGTCACTTTGCCTAAAGAAAGATGAACTTGCCCTTTAAAAAAAGGCTGGGCAGAGCCCCACCCTTGTGGTGCTGGCAGCTCCACGGACACAGAGGGACAGGGAAGAGATCAGCACATCAATGCCAAGCAACAAATTGAGCAGAACACTGACACAAGGGCAGAAGTGGCTCTTTTAAACTGCCCCCTGAGGTGGCAGATCAGGGCACAGAAACACAGAGTCATCACGGTTGGAAGAGACCTTTGAGCTCACCCAGTGCCACCGTCACCACCACAGTCCCCCATAACCCATGTCCCCAAGGGCCACATCCAGACACCTCTGGGACACTTCCAGAGACAGTGACTCCACCACCTCCCTGGGACACTCATTCCAAGGCCTGACCACTCCTGAAGGGAAAAATTGTTTCTACACTCTGCTCTGCCCCTGCCCTGGTGCAGTTTAAGGCCATCTCCTCTCATCCTTCTCCTCGGGCTGTGGCAGAAGAGCCCGACCCCCCTCCCTGTCCCCTCCTGTCAGGGAGTTGTGCAGAGCAATGAGGTCCCCCCTGAGCCTCCTCTTCTCCACACAAACACCCCCAGCCCCCTCAGCTGTTCCCCACAGGACGTGTTCTCCAGACCCTTCCCAGCTCCCTTCCCTTCCCTGCACACGCTCCAGCCCCTCAGGGTCCCTTCCCTGAGATCCCAGCACTGGGCACAGCCCTGGGGGTCCCTCAGCAGTGCCAGCACAGGGGACAGTCCCTGCCCTGGGCTGTGCCCACACTATTCCTGATCCAGCCCAGGTGCCCTTTGGCCTCTTGCCCAGCTGGGCTCACACCCAGCCCCACAGAGTGAGAAGCACATTACCTATTTCGGGTTTGTCAAGGAGGCTGATGAGGATGCGGAAGGGTTTCAGGTAGGCCTGGTGCTGCTCCTCTGTATCACACTCTGGCAACTTCTGATGCAAAATGACTATCAAGCTCTAAGAAAAGGAAAACATCAGAATGTTACACATCAAAGGCAGGTTGTTGTTTTATCAAGAGCTGAAGTGTTTCTAAATTTGATCTTTGTTTAGGACCGACTACAAATGGGCTTCAATTTTCCATCCAGGGCAGACAAATCAATGATATCTCATCATCTGTACTCAAGGGCTGGGCTTATTCAGAGAAGCATTTTTAAATAATTCAGGTGGTTCAGCAAAGATGCTTCCCTTTGGTTTCCTTAGTTTCCATTTGTATTGTGAGCACATAAATATTGGGATAAATACAGCACAGCAGGCCCTGAGAGAGATGAAAATACAGCCACCAAAGGATGTTATCTTTGGGGACAAAAAGGACAAGCCAAGTGGTACAGGGAATAATTCTGGTCAGTTTGTGCCAACATTTTAAAGGATCATGAATTTATCTGTATACAATGAACACCAACCTCAACCAAAAGATCTTTAGAGTATTTCCCAAAGAAATAAACAGCCTGGTCTTCAGAAGTTGTGGAGTCTGGAGCAAAAGTACCACCTTTAATGTCAGAGCCTGCAAGAGAAACAGAGGCAGCAGGAGTCCAGAGGAGCAGCACACAATTCTGAAGTCACCCTGCAGTTTTAACCTCTGTCATTTCAACACTTTGCTTTAAACTAATTGCCCAAAGAAATGCCCCAGTTTGGGGCCTCCAGATGTTGAGTGCAGCACATAAACCACACCCGAGGCCAGATCCAGTGGTGGAGTCAGCAAGGGCAGCCTTCGTGCACTTACATGGCTTGCCCTGCCCCTTTCAGCCTGAGTTAAAGGAGGCAGATGTGGAGGAGCTGCAGCTCTCTTATCCTTGACAATTAACCCCATGTGGGAATTACTACACTATAACTTGCAGAAGAACAGTTAAAACATTGCCCCACTCCTTCCAGTGAGCTGTGGATGGGACCAGAAATAATCCCTCAGATACCCTGGGAGTCAGGGCACTGAAATGAATTCAGCTCTGAAGAGTCAACCTGCTCGCCAAATGAACGTTTAATTCCATTAAACACTTCATAAATGGAAACTAAACAACACTTTACTTTATCCTTGTTCATTAACTAGTCAAGTCAATGAGTGCTTAAAAATTCCCTTTGCAAGCACTGCCTGTTTTGCTCTCAGGCACTGAGAACATGGCCTAGCCCTGCATTTTGGACAGTACCTAACAACCAGGCATAGAGTCTTCTGTTGAGGGACATGTCTCTCCGCAGCAGCGTCTGGGTGGCTGCTGCCAGGATGTAGATCAGATCAGCCCTGCGCAGCACGATGGTGCTCTCACTGCAGTCCTGGCACGGAAAACAAAGAGATCTCAGCTGGTTATGGACACTGAAACCTGTCACATTGGCAGTTTTAACTGGTAATGTTTTGAAAAAGGCAACAAACCATCCACAACAAAGTATTTTTTATAATAAAAATCTCAAGAAAGGGAATCTGACACATTTGTGATCATGGAATCACGGACTGGTTTGGGTAGGAAGGGACATTAAAGATCAACTGTCCCCTGCCATGGGCAGGGACACCTTCCAGCAGCCCAGGTTGCTCCAAATCCCATCCAACCTGGCCTTGGACACTCCCAGGGATCCAGGGGCAGCCACAGCTTCTCTGCCCAACCTGTGCCAGGGCCTGCCCACCCTCCCAGCCAGCAATTCCTTCCCAATATCCCATCTATCCCTGCCCTCTGGCAGTGGGAAGCCATTCCCCTTGTCTTGTCCCTCCAGGCCCTTGGAAATAGCTTCTCTCCATCTTTCTTGTCAGCTCCCTTCAGGTACTGGAAGGTCACAGTTAGGTCAGCCCAAAACCTTCTCTTCTCCTTAAGACAAAAATACTTGCTGTATTTAAAACACTGCCTGTCCTGCTAGGTGAGTTAGGAAACAACGGGAACAACTCTTGTTTTGAGTAATTTCTCCCCTAATCTTTCCCAGAAATATTTCAGTTTAGTGCAGACAATTCCAATGTTATAATCCCACTGGAGAAAACTCAGTATTTTCCATGTGTACTTTCTCAGTCCTGAATACTTCAAGCACATCCCAAATATCACCCAGTAGTCCCTGTGGAATCATATTTTCAGGCATGTCCTGTGAAGGTGTAAAGTCTCAGAAGCAGCAGAGTCTCTACTGTTAGAACTGACAGGGCACAAGAAACCACAGAATTCTCTGATTTTGAAGGTACAAAATTCAGCCACTTGGCAATGACAGAGGTGGGAGCTGGGCTGGTCTCACAGAACACACCTTCCAGGTGACAATACCAAAACAGTCCTCTTACCAAGGCTGTATAAAATGGGAAGAAGAAGAGAATTGCTTCCAGAGTGTTCCTTTGCACAAGGACGTTGGAATCCAATACTGACACACACAGAGACTTTATCTGTAAAAGGAAACACAGCAATCCTTTACTCCTTAACAACACTTAAACTGCAATCAAATAATCACAGGAAGGAAAGAAAGCAAACTCGGTTACTTGTGAACAGTATTTTTTTTAAATAGGAGATAATTACTGAGCCATTTAACTCCTGCACCCAAAATGAGTTAAATTTTTGTGGATACTATTAAAAGAATCGTTAATACTTAGGAAATACTTGATTTTGTAACAATACAGAAAGTCTCAAAGTTACACCAGACGGGATTTGAAGCCTCAAAAAATGTAGATAGTCAAGTACTCTCAATTAGCCTTACACTTATTCCATCACTCAAGTTAAAGTGCATTACCACCTCTTGAAGATTTTCATTTTACTGGATAAATAAAAAAGACACTAAATTTCAGAATTATCTTCCAGAACTCCACATGAAACATTGTAAATACGGTATTACAGAAAAGCTGGTCTTCAACCTCACATGTATTAAACAATTTCAAAGCATGGACTTTTCAGCCTCTTTCTCTGGCTTCAAAATCCTTTTAAGAGCACGTTGTTCCAACCCAATCCAGAGAAGGCACAACGTGCTGGTGTTGTGGTAGATAAGCCTGTCCTTGAGGAGGGGAATGGACTTACTGTGAGCTTGTGATCAGTGCCCAGCATGTACTTCTGCTGCTTGCCAGACAGCTCCCTGTTGATGTGACTGACAACAAAGAGGGAAGCAGGCAGCCTGATGGATGGGCTGGCCAGGACACTGCCCCAGAGAGCCCCATAAAACACTTCCTGGCCCATCAGCAGGGACAGCTTCACCAGCAGAGCGTCCGTTCTGTATGCAAATACATTGGACATGAGAAAAGAGATCTTTGCCAGTGCAGTTCTGTACCATGTAAGGCAACTAGACACAGAAATGGTGCTGTAGTAGACATAACTGACTTGATTTTCTTCTCTTTGTTGCCCTTTTCCTGTGCTGATCACCCAAATGGTTTGGGGTGGAAGGGGCCTTAAAGCTCATCCAGTGGCACCCCCTGCCATGGGCAGGGACACCTTCCACCAGCCCAGGCAAAGCTGATTGTACAAAACCAACCAAAACCACTCCATCCTTTGTCACTGTCACTTTGGAAACCTCTCCAGTAAATGTCTGCAAACATGAAGCTCTGACCAAATGGCTGCAGTACCTCTGATTGTAAAACATTTAAGGTGAGAAGTGGGAAATGCTGAACTGGAAGCAATTCAATAAATCTGACATCAGACTCTGAAAGCAAACTTTAGCAGCTTGGGAACTGGAAGGTATCCTAAAAATGTGTACTTGCAAATCAATGAAGGCACTGGCCAAAGGCAAACATGAGATGTGAATTCCCCATCCCTGGAAGTGTTTAGGAACAGGCTGGATGGGGCTCTGAGCAACCTGGTCTAATGGAAGGTGTCCCTGCCATGGAATTTTAGCTCTTAATATTGAAGATTCTGCAAATGTTCAGCGGAGAGTCTCAATATTGAAGAAGAATTTAAAATCCATCTAACACATCTTCTGACAAGATATTTTGGTCTTGCAGCAGAATCATTACAATGAACAATATAAAGAAAAGCTTTCTCTTGTAATTTTTGTATTTCACACAATAACATTTAATGAGTTTTAACACAAACCTTTCACAGTGACATCAATTGTCTCTTCCTGTCTCTGATCCAGTTTGTTCAAGGCAAAGAGGAAAATGATGCCATCAAGAACAGGGAAAAAAGGTATAAAACCAGAAGTGGGATTTTGGAAGTTCACCTGCAGTTCCCATTAACTCCCTGCTTCATATTTAGTCAGATTAGATGGAAATCCTGGAAGGAATTCAGCTGCTCTCTTGTATTATATTTAAATAGAATTGATCAACAGAGCAGTGGTTTGGGAAGTCAGGTTAATTATTTAGGAGTTCAGAGGAGCTTTGAGGAACAGTTTTTATTTCTTTTTCTCAGCACATTTATTTTTAACCCTTCTTTTCTCTTCTCTTCTCCTCCTGAGATGAAAATAGAAGGGGGAAGTGTTTTTCTACTTTTTGGGACCCATCATTCTTCCACCTTCAGAAGCTTTTTTATCCAGCCTTCTGTACAGAAAGCTGAGATATTTTTGGAGAATTCCCTAAAAACGCAAAATCCTGTATATTGCTTTTAAATTAGCATTTAATAATTAATACTACCTGTCATAAATTTCTGATCCTTCTTCCAACCCAGGCAGAAGCCCGATTACAAAGGCTTGAAGACCAGGCAGGAGGGACTTTTGGAGAGGAAGGAAGTATTTCTCATACAAGCCAAGGAGAACAGGTCTCACTGACATTGCTGCATTTGCCAGCAAAGGAAACAACCCAGAGCTTTAAAAAAAAAAAAAGAAAGAAAAAGAATCAGTCAATTATAACACAGTGTGAAATATTTACACCTTAGAAAAAAAATAAAATTACCTGTACAAGAATAAATCCTTGGCAAGCCATTTTGTCCCGATGATTTTAAAGATGATTTCATAGGTTTCCAAAGCCTTTAAATGCACCCCACTGGGAAGGGCTGGATGCAAACACTGGGATAACCTTTTACTGATGATGAGCCGTCTTGGCAAGAGAGAATATTTGAGGTTACTCTGGAGAGCCTGGGGGAGAAAGGAGGTGAGAATCAACAGCTGTAATGTACAATATAACATACATAATGACTGCATGTCAAAGGGTTCCTATGAGCATGGAGAAGAACTAAATACATTCAAGAGCTTCCCCTCATAAATGCATTTTGTTACAGTGAAACAGCAGAAGTTTGCAATTGAGGGTTCATATGGAACCAGCCAGGAACAATGTAGAAAAGTCTGGGTTTACCCTGCTTAGATGCTGGAAAAGGAGGTCAAAGGACAGGACAGGGAAAGTATGGAAGTGACAAGAAGAGCATCTCAGCTTTTAAGGAATAAAGAAAGAATTAAATACTCACCTTTCCTCATAAATGTTTATTTAATCTATAGAATTATAGAATGGTTTGGGTTGGAAGGGACATTAAAGCCCACCCAGTGCCACCCCCTGCCATGGGCAGGGACACCTTCCAGCAATCCAGGGTGCTCCAAGCCCTGTCCAACCTGGCCTTGGACACTTCCAGGGATCCAGGGGCAGCCACAGCTTCTCTGGGAATTCCATCCCAGCCCTTCCCCACCCTCACAGGGGAGGATTTTTTCCCAATAGCTGAAATACAAACAACAAACCTTCTGACCAAAGCAGGCATGAGTAAATGGGCCAGTGACATCTGACCTGCAACTCTGTGTGGTTCCTTCAGTGAGTTTAATAAAAATTCTCACTGTATTGATGTGCAAGTAAAAGATCTTCAGGACAGGAAATAGTTAACTGAGTGCTGCAGGCACGCCAGGTTGCTAGAAAAAAAATATACCTCTTTTCATTGGAAAGGTTACTCCTTCCCTAGAGCCACCAGTGCATTTCAGCAAGGTAAATACATTGTCTCTTCAATCCAGAGACAAAGAAGGAAGTTGCAGGTCAATGGCATTTCAGCCTTTTGATCCCTCTCTGCACACACAGGCAGATGTTTCACTGCAGGTGGATTTTTGGGATGTTTTCAGGCAAATTCTTAACTCTCCCCAAAGTTAAATCTTATCCTACATAATTCTTTTCAGCTTGAGGGTCTTCTCTTCTGCTAGAGAAAAGGTTTTGGAAAACCAGCAGAGGAGTGAACACTTGTCAGCAGGAAGAGGAGGAGATAAAACCCACCACCCTCCACTGAGGCCAGCTGCTCAGTGAAGAGCTCCAGCAACACAATTTACTCAGCAAGGGAAAGGTTGAGAGCCTGTAACAACAGTAAATAGAAATGTGACCCCGTCCTGGTGCGTGCAGTGCAGGTGTCACTTGGAGCCAGTTCACCATCCTTCCCTCCCCCAGGATGGGCAGATTTTAATGGGCAATAAAAACCAGAACCCAAGAACACAGCAATGTTTCACACCTGAAACTACACCAGGTTATATTTGTGGAGTCACCTTTTTTATATCTTTGCTATTTGAGAGATTTACCCGTATGTTAAAGCAGAAATATTATTTCAGCATTAAATATTGAAATCCTCGATACTTGTAATGACTTTGAAGATTGGTGGAAAGCTGGACTTTGAAACATTCTATTTATATTGCTTGGCGTGTATTTGCCCACACCCTCTGTATATAGAAAAGAAGTTAATTACATAAAAAGGATGCCAGTGGTAAATATTTTTCCTCTCAGCGTTCAGAGTGAACAAACACTGTCTTAATATTCCAACAGTTAAAATTTAAATATCAAGGAGGCAGAAAATGAAAACATGCCCTGTGTATTACACAGACAATCTGATCCATTACAGAAAGAATGCCATCTCATGAAATGTCCTGTTTGGCTCAAACATTTCCTAAGGACATGAAGTGAATCTCCATCATCAAATAAGAACTCGCCTTCACCAAACACCAGGGATAGGCGAGGAAAACACTTGGAATTATGGAATGCCTTGGGTTGGAAGGGAACTTAAAGATCAACTTGTTCCACTCCCTGCCATGGGCAGGGACACCTTCCACCAGCCCAGGTTGCTCCAAGCCCCGTCCAACCTGGCCTTGGACACTTCCAGGGATCCAGGGGCAGCCACAGCTTCTCTGGGAATTCTATCCCAGTCCCTCATCAGCCTCACAGTGAAGAATTTCTTCCCAATATTTAACCTAACCCTGCTCTCTGTCAGTTTGAAGCCACTCTCTTGTCCTGTCCCTCCATCCCTTGGAAATTGTCTCTCTCCATCTTTCTTGGAGCTCCTTCAGGTCCTGCAAGGCCACAATGAGGTCCCCCCAAAGCTTCTCTTCTCCAGGCTGAACAAACCCAATTCTCTCCAGGCATATTAGGACTTAGTGGGTATTCAGGGATAAATCAGTTTTAATTATTCCTCCTGGGTATCTCTAAAATCTTTTTATGCCCACATTCCAGCAGGTGGGACTAAGTTAGGACAATACCACGTTTATGTATGTATGTTCCTTCACCTCAGGAATCAGAAGATGACTCTGTCCAGGGAGGAAGAACTGAAGACATTTGTCATGATACTCATAAATTATATACTAAAATCATAATAAAAATGTTGAGAGTTTCAGCCCATCACATCAGAAGGATTCTGAGATGAAACTCCCTTCCCCCAAACCATCTAATCTTCTTTAGGTGACTTGGGTTGTAGAAATGCACAACTGGACAAAGCTACATTTCCCAAGAGTTGACACTTGTCTAACATCTGTTCTCCCAGCAGATGAAGGGATTTTAAACCACTCTACAATCTATTAGAAGATACTGGGTGCCCCAAGAGCCCTTCCAAGCCTGGCTGCTGCTTTCCTGAAAGGTTTAGATTCTTAACAGCTCCCCCAGAACTGCAGAGATCAAAGAATTTTAAAAGGGTTGGAAGAGATGAATTAGCAGAGGGATCTAAAACTGTTCCCTGAAATAAGAGTGACATGATGACACAGAGATTTCCAAACGCTAATTAGTTGCTGTGAGCTGACAGGCAAAGCTAAGAAACTTGACTTTTAAATATCCTGAGCTTCCACAAATGCAAATAAAAAATAATCAGTTGTCTGTATGATCTTGAAATGCTGAAATGCCACTATAACTTCAGCTGCTAGAGGTAAATAAAATGGTGGGAACAAGCCTGGTTTCACTGGCACTGTGGGCAGGTGAAAATCCCATCCCAAAGCATCCAGGTTCAGAATCCAACACACAGAGGGATATTTGCATTTCCAGTTACTGGTTTAACTCCTGCACCACTGGAAATCAGTTAGATCAACACAGAAAACCGATCAAAACCCCACACAAATCAAGTAAATATTTTTACTTAAATAACTAAAACTCCAGTGCATCTATTTATAAGGTTCTCTTCAATTAGGAGATGCCAGAATTCTTCTTTTAGACAACAGATTCCATTTTCCACTGATTCATTTTCCAAGCAAAAAGAATTCTAAGCAGAGCTCCAACTTCCATAAAAACACCAGCAAGAAGTTCAAAGAAGATTTGTGAGAAAACTGTAAACTAAGAGGTGGAGTTGTATTTAAAAAGGGGGGAAAATACCTATCAAATATGCCTAGTCCTGCTCATTGCATCTGTCCATTGGGGGTGGTGAAGTCCCACAGAGCAATTAGGAGGCAAATTCTCAAAAATATAAATAAGGCTTGTCCTCAGCACAAGGCAAGTGGTGCTCGTGTCAGGAATTCAGGCAGCAATGGTGTAAAGCCCTGGCAGTTCTCCTGTGAATGAATGTGTAATTAATGGCTACACTCGTTAAATCCACGTTTCAGAAGGATCCTGCTCTTCCCTCCTCTCAAGGACACACAGGGTGTGACACTGAGTGTTACTGGTCAAACAAACAGGGATTGTGCAGCTCCACTGATTTCTGGGGCTTGCTTTCCCCTTCCCCTCCAACCACATGATGTTGAAGTTTCTGAGGCAAGAAAAGCCTACAGAAACAAAAATTAGCATATTTATTTTCTACTGAAAGTTAAATTTTTAAAGAATTACTTCGAAATTGCAGAGTGAAGACTGAAACTTGGTATTGTTCAGACCATCTATGCATTTACACACTTGTGTTATGCCCAAGGATAAGAGGCAGTTTGAAAGTGCTCTTTTAAAGCAAATACTATTCTTTTAGATACTAATTATTTAGAGCAGTAAATATCAGAGAATCCCAGAGTGTTTTGGGTTGGAAGGGACGTCAAAACCCATCCATTCCATCCCTGTCACGGGCAGGGACACCTCCCACCAGCCCAGGCTGCTCCAAGCCCCGTCCAACCTGGCCTTGGACACTCCCAGGGATCCAGGGGCAGCCACAGCTTCTCTGCCCAACCCGTGCCGTCTCACTCTAATTATTTATTTCAGAGATTTTTAAGAAAACCTCCTTTCCTTACAAAAGCAGGCTGTGGAATCCAATATTTTCTACTCCTCAGCTCTTCATTTTGCAAATTGTGTCACCCACTGTTTGCCTAAACCCAGAGTTAAAATTTCCAGAAAATAAATGCCTATAATCTGGATTAAAAGCCCTAATGTAAACATGCCCTTGAGTTTTCCTAATTTCACCATATTTCTAACCTTTTAATTGCCTGAGTTTCCCCTCCATGAACACTTTTATATGTATTTTATATAATGCACATACTCTGTTTACACTTTGACAAGCATTTTGGATAAGAAAACAATGTTAAAAGCACCTGTTTTGTTGATGAATTCACCTCTGCTGAACCACCACCTATTTCTAGGTTTAAAAAGGCAACATCCCTCCACCCCAGCAGTTTATCAAAGCACGAAAGTGATTTCTCCCTGAAAGTGAAGCTGAAACCCTCCTTGAAACATTAACATCCATATCTTCTGCCTGCTTGCATCTGCCCATTTATATTCTTATTTATCAACATTAGTTTCCACTGCTTCTCCTTCCCCATAATGATGCATAATGCCCACAACCACTCAAATTAAAACTCCAAAATCTGTCCCTTACAAACCTGGGGTGCAGAATAAATGTCTGCCAGTCCTCCACCCTTCTCTCATGCTCACACCTGGTCCCTGCAGGGAGGTTTCATCTTACCTGACCTTAAAAGGCCAGGTCAGCCAAAAAACATGGGCACAGCTGCAGTAACTCACCTCAGACTCCCTATAAAACCTGTGAGGAGCACATACAATTTTAGGACAACATTCACCTGACCTACTTGGAATAGCAAGAGATGAGTCACAAACAAACAAAATAAAATCTCTTTTTCCTCCCTGTCTGAAAGTAATTAGAGGTGAAGCTGTCGACACTGAAGTCATGTCAAGCTGGATAAGGTTCATCTCTCTCAAATGACAAAATCAAATCTTTCTAGACCTACAAACTGACCCGTCTAGTTGAACGTTCACATTAAAGTCCCTTGGTTTCTCTGTTGCTTCCCCGGTTGTACAAGTCACCATGAAATACCATTTAGAGCTGTAGAAACAGAGAAACTGTGAAAAACAACCTCCAGTTTCTCCCAAGCAGAACCAGAGAATCATCAAGGTTGGAAGAGGCTTTTAAAACATCAAGTCCAAGCGCCAAGCAGTACCAGAGAGAAGAAGCAGAGCTGCCTCTTTCAGCAGCAGCACAAGCTCCCAGACCACTTGTTTCAGCCAAGGGCAAAGGGATCTGAGCAGCTCCCTCTGTTCCTTTCACCTCATCTCTAAAGAGCAAGAGCCTGTGTTGCTTCCTCCAGACACTGGATTACCTGGCAGGGTAATTCCCCTGAGCTTCTGCAGAAATAACAGGCAGTGTCTGTGTCCCAACAGTGCCTGCAGCAGAAAGAGCCTTACAAAATACTGCACCCAAACGGGTAAGAACATCTTCCACGCTGCTCTGGAAGCACAAAAAGAACTGAAACTCAACTTAATAATTCCCTTTTGTCCTTCCCTTTGTCAGCATTTTCACGTGTGCTTAATACCAGTTGTCCCTGCACATACTGACACCCAGGATCCTTAATGTAACCATGGGCAGTGTGTAAGAACATTTTTACCACTGAGGCACTGCTGATCTCCTCCCTCCTGCCTGTTCTCTCCCTGCTCATCCACCTTCCCTGCAGGAAAAATCAGTCTTTTACCCTAAAAACACCTCCCCCAACACCAATAAAACTCAAAAATATTTATGTTTTAAGACGTAAGAGACCAAGTAATCACAGAAGTTAAGCAATAGTTACTGCCATCTTATTCCAGTCTTCCTTTTGGCAACATATCCCCTGCCACATCATCCTTATTTCCAGACAACACACAGGCACAGATGAACACTGGGGATTTGCTCTACCAATTCTTAAGCTCCTAAAAAGATTAGGTCCATAAAATACCACAGCAGATGGACTGATGGATCAGTTAAAAGCTTTTTTCCCTTGGTTTCTGCTAGGCTGCTACATATTTTGGCAATTCTTGGACCCGAATAAGAGCTTCACATAGGTGTTATCTGTGTGCTCATTTAGGCCAAGATAAAAGATCAAAGACTACGTCTCACTCTAATTATTTTATATTTTCCCTTTTGAGGAAAGCATTTTGAAGGCCTCTGCCTCTTGACTCAACAGGAATCATGATGAAACAGTGAAGGCAGAAATGTGTAACTCCCCTTCCAGAGCAACTCCTGTGTAACTCCTGTTTCAGCTTCTCACCTCTGAAGAGGAAGAAACACGACTGCCCTTAAAAATCCCTCCGTTTGGCAAAGGCTGTCCCAGTTTTGGATTTTAGCAAAGCTTTTGATGCTGTCTCTCAGAGTGCCCTTGTGGATAACCTGTCCAGCACACAGCTAGACAAGTCCATCACACACTGACTGAGCTGTTGGCCGGTCACCAGTGGGGCTCCCCAGGGCTCGGGGGTTTAGGGCCACTGTGCTTTAGTATTTTTATAAATGATCTGCATGAAGGAGTTGCTGATAATATTAAATTGCTGGTGACACTACACTAGGAGGAACCATTGACTCCCTTGAGGGTAGTGAGGTCCTGCAGAGAGATCTGGATAGACCAGAGAGCTGAGCAGTCACCAGCTGTATGGAATTTAAGAACAGCACACGCTGGATGCTCCACCTGGGGTGGAGTAATGCTGGTTATATGTACAAACTGGGGGATGAGAGGCTGGAGAGCAGACCCAGGGAAAGAGCCATGGGGATTTGGGTGGATGGCAAGTTGAATTTGAGTCAGCAGTGCCCTGCTAGCCAGGAGGAGAAAAGTCCAGGCCAAGGGAAGGGATGGTCCCACTCTGCTCTGTGTGTGCTGGTGTGGCCTCTCCTCGAGTCCTGGGGGTGGTTTTGGGCACCACAATATAAGAAGGACATCAAATTATTAGTGTATTCAGGGGAGGACAACCAAGATGGTGAAAAGTCTCAGGGGCAAGACTAAAAGGGGCTGAGGGGACTTGGCTGGCCCAGCTGGAGCAGAGGACACTGAGGGCAGAGCTCAGTGGGGGCTGCAGCTCCTCCCGAGGGGCAGCTCCATCTCTGACCCCTGTGAGCAGGGACAGCACCCAGGAAGGGCTGGGGCTGTGCCAGGGCAGGCTCAGGGGGCATCTCAGCAAAAGGCTCTTCCCCCAGAGGGTGGTGGGCACTGAGCAGGCTGCCCAGGGCAGTGGGCACAGCCCCAAGGCTGCCAGAGCTCCAGGAGCCTTGGGGTGACACTCTGAGTCACGTGGTTTAGTTTCACGTTGTCCTGCAAAGAGCAGAGAGTGGGACCTGATGATTCTTATGGTCCTTTCCAACCTGAGCTATTCTGTGGCTCCATTAATTCTGTGGATTCTCCTTCCCCTCTGCAGAACTGAGGTTCAGCAATGACAGCAAAGGCATGTGAGGCCTCTATCAGAGAATGACAGATGTTTCCTTTTGAGTTCTGCAGAAGTTGCTCCTCCCACCCCTATTTCCCTAAGGACTGTGACTACTCTTACCCCACATGCACTGAGGAGGAGTTTTATACTAAAGAGACAAAGAACATACACCTTGTTTCTTGGGCAGGAGGAGAGGATACACTTCCCAAGTGTTTTTCATAGAAGTCTTTTCCTTTTCTTCTGTCTCTGCTTTCCAAAAGACACCACCACCAAATCAATTATGTCCTCAAATCCAAGGGAAGAGCGTGGTCAAGTAAATGTGATCTTTAAATGCAAGCTTTGACTCAGAATATACTCTAAAACCTGTGACCTGTTCTAGACAAAAGCTTTTTAGCTGCTCAGGAGTGAGTAACCAGCACCCTGAGGTTTCTTTGATGCAAAAATTAAATTAACTTATCCATACAAAGGAAAAAAATACCATTTGAAGGAAAGCTCTGTTGGTTTCACCAGAATTTCTGACATTTACATAAAATATACTGACTTAACTGCTTCCAGTAGCCTCCATTCATCAACTAATATTTTTCTTGAGCAAATTTTCAATTTTGCCAAGTACTAGAAGTTACAGAAAAGTTAATAACAATACAAATATAATAATAAAAAAAAAGCACAAATATTCCTGTACCTTACTGAGTTTGCCAAGGGAAGAGATAAGATCCGCCCATTCACTCGATGATTCAAAGTTTCTCAGAGCTTTCTCAATTGCTGAAGAATAATTCCTGTATCTGTAATCACCAAGCAAATCCTGCTCTTCTGGATCCATCTTTGGTTCTCATAGCAAGGTGGAATCTCTTGGTGAACTAAAACATGCAAACAGAAAAATAACCCACATTTCAGTTCTGGCAAACTTAAAGCACTGTAAGACAACAATAAATACGCAGAAGCACTGACAGAGCACAATAAACAGGTCACCAGAGCAAGTTTCAACACAAAGTTAAAAATAATTCCCTGGGCATGACTTTAACTCCCCACTGCCTCTTTTGGAAGCTTTGCAGTCACATTTTCCTATTTATGAGACGTGTTTTTCCCTTCCATGCACGTGGATGCCCCACAATAACAAAGGGAAGGATGACAAAGTCTCCCTATGAACAGCCAAAGCCCTGACAAGGGCTTGGGGAGGAGGAAATAGTTTTCATAACTCTCTCCCTGTGCAGTGCTTTGCAAGGTTACCTGGAGCAGTGGAATGGGAAACATTCCATCTCAAAGCACAGCTTTCCAGAGGAATCCTGCTAAAGGGCCTCTCAGCCCACAGCAGAAGGAGCTCTCAGGGCTCTGCATGTCAGCTTGGCGGCAGCAGATGCTCAAGCACCAAACCAAGGTGTTGTGCCAAAAAGCCCAGCCATGCGTTATAATCTTCATTATTTCAACAAAAAGCATCCCTGTATTTTTATGAAGGAAAACCAAGTTATTCAGATTTAGTCTTCTCATCTTTTAGATTAAAAATCCAACATTCACCTTGGTTTGGAACGATGGAAAACAAGCCTGGTTGGATTTTCTGTACTGAAAAATCATTCCTTTGCTCCCTTGCTACCTCTGACACCAGCTGTCCTGATAGAAAATACCAAAATATTCTTCCAGAATGTTCTAAATATGTTTAGGTTTAGGAAGAGCTGGTTTAGGTCAATCCCTGCTACATCACTGACATAGAAAAGAAAGCACAGCTCTGTAACAAAACATTTTATGTTTCTGAAAGACATCTGCATCTGGTTTCCTATGGTTAGGACATGAAACCAAACCTATATTCTTTTAAAGCGGGTCTCCATTAACTGCAACACACGACTAACTAAATCAGTAAAGGATTTTTGGTAGGAATCTCTCAGAAACAGAAACATGCTGGATGAATCCAAAAGAGAAAGGCTTTTAAATGCAGGTTTAAGGCACCTCTGCACTCCCCTGAGCAGGATTCAGCCACTGCCAGTACAACCACTCTGTGCCATCCCAACTAGATCCACCTCTATGGAAAACAATTATCACACAGTGTCATCAGGGCCAGATTTGGTTGGCTGGGTTGGTTTGTTTGGCTACAGTGAGGGTTGGCTTTTATCAGGATGTTTCCAGTGCTCCTCATAGCAGGGAGTGAAATCCCACTGCCTTGCAGGGAATAACATTTATCTGGGATACAGCTCTTCTTGCTCCAGCTAGGATTTTTGAAAAAATAAAGTCATTTCTCCCATAAAACTCAACCAAGTGGAAAACTTGCAAGATACTGTCAGCAAAAATCAAGAGTAATCTGATATAAACACTGCCAGGGCAAGAAGTTGAACCCTATTTCCCTCATCTCATCTAAATACCTTAATCACTGGATTGTATTCATACTCCAGAGAACAAAGCACGAGCTAGGAAGTTATTCCAGCAGCTCTCTGCCAAGTCAGGGCCGCTGGCACTTCCTTAAATAAGAGATTTGTCTGGATCACTTAGAAT
Source organism: Sclerurus mexicanus (assembly GCA_013396755.1). NCBI lineage: Eukaryota > Metazoa > Chordata > Aves > Passeriformes > Furnariidae > Sclerurus > Sclerurus mexicanus. Next base: position 62,737 of record VWZF01001078.1, read on the forward strand.
GGGGCAGCTGTTTTGCTGACAGGACACATCAGGGCTGTAAACACTGTAAAACCACGTGAATCCATTTAGAGAACAGGAATCAATGGAATTATCAGCAGCACTTAAAAAGGGTCTAAACAGTCTATGAAAATCATGTCCCACAGCACTTTTGCAGCACAAAAACCTGGTCTTTTTATCATGGAATCACAGAACTGTTTGGCTGGAAGGGGCCTTAAAGCCCACCCAGTGCCACCCCTGCCATGGGCAGGGACACCTTCCACCAGCCCAGGGTGCTCCAAGCCCCGTCCAACCTGGCCTGGGACACTCCCAGGGATCCAGGGGCAGTCACAGCTTCTCTGGGAATTCTAATTTCTTCCCTCATCACTCTCACAGGGAAGAATTTCTTCCTAACATCTAATCTAAACCCACTCTCAGTTTAAAGACATGTAAGGAAAATTTAAATAGATTCTGAGGGTAAAAGAGACTGTACTACTGAAGGCAAAAAACCCCTAATAAAACTTCATTTAAGGGGAGAAAAATATATTATTCAGTTCTTAAGACATTTTATTTGGACTTTGCAGTGAAAAGACAGGTAAATGGTGTATTCCCACCCAGAAAAGCAGGGATGGACGGAATGATTTAGTGTGGATTGATGTTCATACACCTCAGCTGTCAGCAAAGTTCGACAAAATCCAATAATTGAAACAGTCAATAGATTGTGTTTGTACTTAGACATAAGAGCAGGAACGTAAAAATAATAGTTAAATAAAGCCAAACAAAAGCCACTTGCCAGTGACCTTCAGGCACATCTCCCAAATCCTGGCTCACAAATTTCCTCAGTAAATCCTGATGTTAATAATTCCTCACCAACTTCCAGCACTGATGGTGTTGGCCTCTTTCCAGTGGTCGGAACAAGGAGTAAAACACAACACCTCAACACGAGGAAGAACTTGTTCCCATGGAGGGGGGCAGAGCCCGGGAACAAGTTGTCCAGGGAGAATCATGGAATATCCTGAGCTGGGAGGGACCTCAAGGACCATCCAGTGCCAACCCAGCCCTGCCCAGGACACCCCAACAATCCCCCCTGTCCCAGTGTCCAAAGGCTCCTGGAGCTCTGGCAGCCTTGGGAATGCCCTGTGGATGGATCCTCCCTCTCTGGAGCCACTCCAGACCCACCTGGGCGCCTTCCTGTGTCACCTGCTCCAGGTGGCCCTGCCTCGCCTGGGTGGCCGGGCTGGGCCATCTCCAGAGGTGCCTTCCCCCCCAGCCATTCCTGGATTCTGTGATTCTGCCTCGGGGATGCGGCTGCGGCGCTCCCGAGGGACCAGCCCTGCCCCTCGGACCCCCCATCCCATCCCCATCCCCATCCCATCCCCATCCCATCCCCATTCCCATCCCATTCCCGTCCCCATTCCAATCCCCATCCCTGTCCCCATCCCATCC
>VWZF01001078.1:64447-215928 GCA_013396755.1 Sclerurus mexicanus
CGGCCCGGCCGGGCGGGCGGGGCGCCGGGCGCCCCCTGGCGGCGCCGGCGGGAGGGCCCCGGGATCACCGGGAATACCGGGAATATCGGGAATACCGGGAATATCGGGAATACCGGCACCGCTCCCCTGTCCCGCTGCACCGGCTCGGATGGCCTGGAAGCGAGGACAAGCTGGGCCGCGACCTGCCGTGCAGGTGATGCGGGTGTTCCCGTGTCCAGCTTCGCCAAGGGGAGGTGCTGGCGGAATTCCCAGGCTCGGGTTTCCCGGTTGTGGCGTTTATAGCGGGCTCGGGAGCCATCTGTTCGCTGGGAAAGGCTTAGGAGAGAGTTAAAGTGCTGGGTTTGTCCCCCGACAGCGAACACAGGAACGAGGAAATTACACGTGGGAAGTACAGGACGCGACCGTGCCCCTCCAGGACTCATACACGGTGGAAATATGTTATTTAACCTGTTTCTCTTCCCTTTTTTCCTTTTCCCATTCCTTCCCTTTCCTTCCCCTCCTCCTCTCTTTTTAACATGCAGGCAGAACTTAATCCTTGTAGTTCAAAGTAGCTGGGGGAAAAAAAAAAATCAAGGAAAATCCAGCTGTTCCAAGTTACTCAAGGGGAGAGAAACCATTTGGATTTTGATGGAAGCTGTTTCAGCAATGACCTCTTGAGACCACCTGCCTTTCCCCCTCCTAGCTAGATTTTAGGAGTTTAATCTTTCTAAACTGCAATGCCACCAATTCAAGTTTCAGTTTCTAAGTTTTAGAATTACTCTTGGACATGCAGGTCAGTGCTCCGGAGTATGTGCCCAACCCAGCAAAGAACTTGTATTTTTGATGATGTCCTTCAGACATTACATCCTAAAATAGAGAGTGTTGCTTAGGATGTTTTCCAATTAGTTCCTGAGGGGTTGCTGTCTCTTTTGAGAAGTTGTTTTTGTCACAAATTCGTGTCCTTTGCACCAGTTGTATGCGGTTCCTTGTACACACCAGGGCAGCGCTGCCCATGCTTAACGCTGGCCCTCGGGATGGGATCAATACATGGATTTACTGATGGAATCACTGCTGGAGACAGCCAGGCTGCACTTCAATATCCTGAACGTTCCCATCAGCTTCCACGTGATGCTGCTGTAAATCTGTTTGGTTCAGACCAGGAAAGACAACTCCAGTTGTGTGTCCCTTGTCAGATTGGCTTCACACTGTCTACATGTTGGGTCCTGCTACAAGAGAGGAGTTCAACTAAAATTGTCTGTGGGCATAAATGACTGCTCAAGAGTTTTTGTCATCCTGTAATCCAGTATCTAAAGAGGCTACAGGAAGGCTGGAGAGGGACCTGTCACAGGGCATGGAATGACAGGACAAGGGGGAATAACCTTAAGATGAAGGAGGGCAGAGTTAGATGGGATATTGGGAATAAATCCTTCGCTGGGAGGGTGGGCAGGCCCTGGCACAGGTTGGGCAGGGAAGCTGTGGCTGCCCCTGGATCCCTGGAAGTGTCCAAGGCCAGGTTTGGAGCACCCTGGGCTGGTGGAAGGTGTCTCTACCCATGGCAGGGGGATGGGCACTGGGTGGCCTTTGAGTTCCCCTCCAACCCAAACCATTCCATGATCCTCCTTCAGAAAGTCCCCGGGGCCTTGCACAGTGTTTATACCCAGCTGGTGTGGCAGCAGGTACAGCTCCCACTCCCAGAGTTTTGCCACTGCTGCCTGCCTGTCCTGCATTCCCAAGAAACTGCCTCCCCTGAGCTCTCACAGTTGTGAATCCAGCTCCCCTATTGTCCTGTGTCACCACAGCTACTGCATTGCCAGGCATTTCCTTTGGCTAATAAATTCCAAAGTAAAAGTGGTACTGATGTGCCCCCAGAAGAAAACCAGTAAATCCCACATAGAAGTTTTGTCCAGCACAACAGACCATTATTATTCCATCCCCTTCCTAACCCCGAAACATGACACAAAAACCACTCAGCAAGAGCCAGAATCTGAGGGCAACAAAACGCTTCAGACACACCAGACACGGGGGAGTAGCAGGGAGGCAACTAAAAAAAAAACCAAGAAGGAAATAATACATAAATTTTGGGGGAACAATGCAAGCCCTGTGCAGAGACCCAGCTCTCTGGCCCCACTCTCAGCAGACAGTGCACCCCTGGCACTCTGCCCTGCGCTGTCCCAGCTCTCTTCCCAGGACATTCCCACTGCCAGTGTCAGCAGGGAATGTGTGCAGCTTCTCCTGCACAGGCTCCCTTCCTGACTGACCCTGGGAACAGCCAGTGTGTTCTGCCTTGTTTCCACCTCCAGCACCTGGGGTTGGATCCATCCACACAGCTGATTTTCCTCACTGGAATACCGCTCCACAGCTGCAAAGGCTGTGAAAACATCTGCCCTCTGTCCTTCTTTCTGTTCACAAGAAATTGTATTTTAATCAATATGAGAAATGACATTGCTTGCCCCAACCCAGCCATCACCTTCCACTTTGCTTCCTCACCCTGAAACAGAGTAAGCAGGTTTAACAACACAATGGACACTGTGAAAGGGCTTAATTTAAAAGCTTGAAATACATAATATCATCACAGAATGGCCTGGGATGGAAGGGACATTAAAGCCCATCTCATCCCACCCCCTGCCATGGGCAGGGACACCTTCCACCAGCCCAGGCTGCTCCAAGCCCCGTCCAACCTGGCCTTGGACACTCCCAGGGATCCAGGGGCAGCCACAGCTTCTCTGCCCAACCTGTGCCAGGGCCTGCCCACCCTCCCAGCCAGGAATTCCTTCCCAATATCCCATCTATCCCTGCTCTCTGGCAGTTTGAAGCCATTCCCCTTGTCCTGTCCCTCCATCCCTTGTCCACAGTCCCTCTCCAGCTCTCTTGGAGCCCCTTTAGGCACCGAAAAGCAGTTTTAAGGTCGCCCTGGAGCCTTCTCTTCTCCAGGCTGAGTTTTACATGAAGCTTTACAGTTTTACAAAACTCTCCAGGCTGAGTTTTACGTCTTCTGTAAAATTTTCAAACCTAAAATTTGGCTTGGATGTAAAAAATAACCCCAAAACAACAAACGAGATCCTGAGTCAGGCTCAAGAGGGAACTTTATGGATCTTAGTGGATACTTAGAAACTAATTTGTATTTGTCACTGGGATATCACACAATGAGAAGGGACAGATTGTGGGTCTTTCATCAAATGCATGTAAAACTTCAAACAGGGATTTTGTAACTGCTGCCCTTAAACCAAAGGCCTGTGGGACTTTTTTCTTCCCAGAGAACAGATGACCAAGAGGGCTTCTGGGGCAGCACACGGCCTTCTCCTCAAGGAGCTCTGGGGCGTGACTCATTTGGCAATTCTTCACAAAAACAATAGCTCCTTAGAAGAGCAACTTCTAATCACACTTTGTTCTGTGCTGATAAGCAATCAATAAACCCCCACATTTATTTCCAATGTCTTTCACTCCAAGGCTTCCCTGAACACAACCTGTACCTGGGGAAGGCAATGTCAGACCCAGTGAGCTGAGGCTCTCTGGCATTGTCACCCTGGCTCCTGATTAAGAATTAACAAGCCCATTATGGATTTGTCATTAATAACAAGTGTACAGGCAATTGTTTCCAGCTCTTTGAAATTCTCCCAGCAAGAGGAAGAGGCAGCTTTTCAATATTAAATATTTGAAATGCATTTGAATCAAAAGGAGTGGTGTCACCCCAGCTGAGCACTAACAGCTACTCCCTCTGCCCCATCCCGGGCAGATTTAGGAAAACAACCAAGGATCATCTCCTGGCCCTGCCCAGGACACCCCAACAATCCCCCCTGTCCCTGTCCCACTGTCCAAAGGCTCCTGGAGCTCTGGCAGCCTTGGGGCCGTGCCTACTGCCCTGGAGAGCCTGTTCCAGTGCACTTAATCCAGCTTTTTAATGAGGAAACTTCTGGCTGTGCAAGAAATGAACTGAGGAATGGTTTGATATATCAATTCTGTAGTTTATTTTCTGTGTAGTGCAGACGTCACATATTACAGCCAGAAACTTAGCTGCAGAAAATGAAAATGCACTTTCAAACTTTATCAATTCTCAGTATCAGAATAAACCAGGTGGATGAATACAAATCAGTAAGTAATTATTTCTTGACATATTAATAAAGCCAACGGATTGCATTTTTCTATTAATGGTCTATCATTGCTATTTTTATTTTCACCTAATTTAATTTTGTTCTGATAGTAAGGAATGTCTACACAGCAGTGATTCTGTTCTGGTCTTATGAGTCTCTCCCCAAACTGGCCACACTGGAGCTCTAAAACAACTCACTCACCTTTAAGAAACCCTGTACAGCCTCAAGAAGCAGCTCTGGACCTCAGAAAGATCTACTGTGCTGAGAAACAGTAAGGCACCTATCTCCTCATCCCAGCTCCATGTCAGAGACCTGTCTCAGGGGAGCGGGAAAAGGGCTGGCAACGACATAATTAAGAGTGAAATTAGGTAAACAAAGTCAGACACTTCTACATTCTCACCTTCATCAGCTCACCAGGGTCGGACAGTTTTGTTACTCACAAACTGGCCATGGGGAGCATCAGCATCTGAAGGCAAAAGGGCCAAATAAACTGGGGTCTCAGCCCCTTCATCTGGTGATTTGGTGGCTTTGGGACCTGCCATGTCTGTCCTCACCCACCCAGGGCAGCAGGCATTGAGAAGGATATGGTCCCCTTTCCTTTTCTCATTTAACATGCGCGCTTGGATCCTGGACAAGACCGTGACCCCAATTTTGGACACCCCATAGGCAGTATTTGGCCAGCCCTCTTTGGCATGCACACCTTGCTTGGTGTCCTCCACAAACTTGGTCATGAGCTGCACTAACTCCTCCTCAGTGATGGTGTCACTGCGGAACTGCTGCTGGAGGGGCTGGCTGCAGCCTCCCAGGGCTGAGCTGCTCACCATGCTGGACACATTCACCACCCGGCCTGCAAGACAACAAAGACTGATTGTGGGGCTGCTCTACAGCTCTGCGTTCACTACTCAGGTGAATATCTGTAAAATATTTTCTGTGGGCTGTTTGGAAGATCAGAGTTAACTCCATGTCACAAATTTCCAGAAAATTCCATTACAGAGGGTAATTTAAGCTCTGTGCACCTGCAAAAGCTCTCTATCAAATTTCACAGAAACCTCCAGGAAACAACCTCTTACAATCTGTAGGTACAGTCACAGTACTAAGAATACCTGAAGATTCACTAATGCCAGCATAAAACCCTGCAGTATTTATCTCCCAGCACTTCAGTTCAGTGCAGAGGAATGAGTCAGTGAATCAGTAAATCACTCACTGTCTCCAAAATTATGTTGCACTGTTCCCCTCTTTCTTGCTACTTCACAGCCATTCAGGTGATCAACATGGGGATTTCATCTTAAAAGGCACAGAAATTAATCCTTTCTGTTAATGACTGTATAAAACACACTCATCCTTCACCCTTAATACAAGAGCAGATTGCAATTTTGGCACTGTTTACTCTCCCTAGCTGGCCCCCCAAATTCACTTATTCTGTCTTTCCTTCTCCCCCAAAAATAGCAGTTCCCAAATTCTCTTTCATCTACTTGACTCCTTTTCTCTTAAAAACCTGGATGCATTTAAATGTCAGTTTAGATCACATTTCATTTATAGCAGCAAACACGTCACAGCACCACGTCAAACTGCTGAAACGCTGGTTTTAGGTACTTCCTTATCCCAGTTCTGTCATCAAAGTGTCCTTTCTGAAGCAAAACCAAATTATGTAGGCAGATATCATGGACAGAACAGGAGGAAGTTCTCTATGGCTTCTTGAGGGCACCATGAGAATTTCACTTCAAGCCATAACAAGAATGCAACAAGCTAGAAGGCAGATTTAAATAAATACAGCAGAGACATTCTGGGGGTCAAGAAAGGCCATTCTGGGGGTCAAGAAAGGCCATGTGTCCTTACCTATGGCACAGCAAGGTTCACTCCTCTTGCTGTGGGGCAATGACTGATACTGGAGAGGATTTTCACATTTAACGAGGGTCAAAATTTATACAAAGCTATTTCTGTTATGTTGCACTTACCATAAGGTTTCACCAGAGGCAACAGTTCTGTGCAAACATTCCTGGTTCCAAAAAAGTTTGTTTTCAGTGTAACCTCAGCTTGGACTGCAAATGGAGTCGTGTCATGAACTTTTCATATGAGGTGGGAGGGAGAAGAAAAAAACAAACCAAAAATTAGTATTGATTTTTGTACTGATTGATTTTACCAAACCCCAAAAGTTTAGCTTATTTTTTAACAATTAGAAAACAGGCACATGGTAAATTAAAATATATAAGAAAAGCAATATAATTAACACTAACATCCTTATTAATGAAAAGACCTAGCTCTGCAATGTTGTATTAATGAGCTAATTATATTTTCACTTCTTCTTAGCTGAAGGTTCTAGCTTTACCCAAGGAGAGCCAGTTGTATCACCCTGCAGAGTCACTTGCCAGCCCACAAGTTGTCTTTCTGCCTTATGTATGCAAAAGTCAAGGAAAAACTCTTTTCCTGGGATGTTTTCCTGCCAGGACCGACTCACACCCAGGTTGTCAGCTGGGGCTTGAGGTCACCAACACTGTAAAAGCTTCTGTAAACAAGGGGTAGGATTTGGTGCAGTCTGAAAAAACAAACTAGCAAAAAAAATCCAGCCACCCCCAAAACTGAGCAATACTTGTGTCATAAATCATATAAATCACCCCCTGGAGTGACAGATCTGTGCTGACACGAGCAAAGGGATGGGAATTAGCTGGCAGGAAAAGGAGCTGACTGAGGTAAGTGTAAGCAGCCCTGGACTGTGCTGGAAGGGGATGGTTTCATCACACACAACCGGCAGCTTGTCACCACCACAGGTGGGGTGGGATGTGCCACCAGGGCCAGTGTGACTCAACAATAAGCCCTGTGCTCTGCATCCTCCTCTTGGAGGGAGAAACCAAGAGTTAAAGTCACAGCCCTCCTCCCCTCCTGCTCCAGGCTCCACCTCTGCAGGGATGGAGCCCAACCCGCACAGGTTCTCTTGTTTCTGTAGCCCAGCACTGTGGTAACTCAAAAGAGAAATACTAACAGGTCGTTTAGGATTTGATGTAGTTGTGTTTTTATTGCAAAACACAGCTTTACTGACTCACATTCTTGCAAATCACTCACTTGCACTTAAATCTTGAACATGAAGCCAGGTCATGACCCATGGCAGAGTTATGGCAGTGGGAGAAATAAAAACCTACATAACTCCAAACTCCTGCTTCCATGCCCTCCCCTCCCTGGGAGAGAGGAACTTCCTTACACTCCAAAACCCACTTGGATATATTGTAATATCCTCCATTTCCTTGATTTAACAGGTTTTATTAGAACAACTGTTCTCAGAGAGGCTCATCCAGAAGACAACCCACAGCTCCATATCCATTTTATACAGGAACAGTTTCTGCTGCACTAAGGACTTTGCTGGACAATCAGCAGTGCAGCACAAAACCAGAACAGTAAAATGTAATGGCAAATCTAACCTTTGACTGCATTAGCATAAGGAAGGAAAGCATAAATTCTGGGATGGCAGCAAGAACTTGGTGAGGCAAGAAGCAAGTCTGGGTAGAAATAATACTTTCAGGAGCCAGAATTAAAACAAAAAATACAGGATAAGCATCACAGCAAGTTCTCACACAGATGTTACACTCCCTAGGCTCTGTGTTAGATACTTACACAGCAACAGTTACAAGATGCTCCTTTATCACATTTCTTAAATGCAGACTCACAGTTGTCAGCTTGAACAAAATCTGGGCTAAACATCTGGAAGTGATATTTTAACTGCTGTTTCAGTGTTTTAACACCTCTCTGTCCTGAGCACATTCTGAAACTCAGAATTATATTACGAGTTGCCTCCCATTAAACTGATCAAACACAAGCAAATTTCACATAAAGTAACATGCAAAACATCCAGTGACTGGGTTTTAGAAGACCAGCAGTGCACTCCCACTCCATAAGAAGCTTCATCTGCAGGAGCAGGTGAGGGTTGATCTGTGCTACATGACAGGACCCCTAAACCCATGAACAGCTGAGTCAGCACAAGGCTGTGCTTGAACAGTTCCCTGTCCTAACTGAGATCAGGCAAAGAGATTAAAACCAACCAAACAGAAACAACCAGAAAATAGAATCACAGAACAGTCTTGCTTGGAAGGGACCTGAAAGCCCATCCAGTGCCACCCCCTGCCATGGGCAGGGACACCTTCCACCAGCCCAGGTTGCTCCAAGCCCTGTCCAGCCTGGCCTTGGACACTTCCAGGGATCCAGGGGCAGCCACAGCTTCTCTGCCCAACCTGTGCCAGGGCCTGCCCACCCTCCCAGCCAAGAATTCCTTCCATCCTTGTAATCTAAATTTCTCATCTGGCAGTCTGAAGCCATTTCTCCATGTCCTCTCCCTCCATCCTTGGAAATAGTCTCTCTCCAGCTTTCTTGGAGCTCCTTCAGGTCCTGCAAGGCCACAGTGAGGTCCCCCCAAAGCTTCTCCTCTCCAGGCTGGACAATCCCAGCTGTCCCAGCCTTTCCTCCCAGCAGAGCTGCTCCATGCTCTGACCATCCTGGTGCCTCCTCTGGACTCTCTCCAGCAGCTCCATGTCCTTGCTGTGCTGGCCCCCAGGGCTGGAGGCAGCTCTGCAGGTGGGGTCTCACCTGGGGGGCAGAGGGGCACAGTCCCCTCCCTAGAACGAGTAGTCAGCATTGTGATTTGCTCTAGCTACCATAATCTCAACTAGATTTAATAAACACTTAGGAGAAGAATGCACTTTTCCACCTTAAATCTGCTGTGTCTTCCTCACTTTCCCTGTGTTCCTGTCCACTGGAAGATGACATGCTTAAATTCTTGTGCAGCACAGGAAGATTTAGGTTAACTGGGTTATAGGTAACAGAATAGCCTGAGAAAGTTAGTGATGACAAAACCCACGCAGGGCCAAAGTTTCTTTTGTATCAGCTGGAGTCCTTGAAGAGGTAACACAAAGAACAAAGTATGAGACTTGTGGAAGAGAGAGAACATGGATCCCGGAGGAACACAGCTGATATTCACCCTCATGATGGGCTCCCATAGGGGTTGAGGCAATTAACCCAACTCCACTCACATGCCCTCTGTGCCTCAATATTTCCATGCTCCATGGGTGATGCAAACACTGCACCCCAGGGAAGTTTGTTTACAGAATCATTTATGCTGGAAAAGCCCTCCTATTCCATTGAGTCCAGCCTGTGCCCGGTGCCCACCTTGAGCACTGAGTGCCACAGCCAGTCCTGCCTTGGGCACCTCCAGGGCTGGGCACTCCAACCCTCCCTGGGCAGCCCCTGCCAGGGCCTGTCCACCCTGTTAGTGAAGAAATGCACAGGCACACTTAGCCCAAGAGATCATAGAAGAAGAGCCATTTCACATTGTCCTCGAGATAGGAAGCTTGCCCAGCCAAAACCACATCACACCACTGGCACACAGGTGTTGGGTGCACCCACAATCCTCCCCACACGGCTTGGCAGCACACAGGACTATCCCAGACAAGAACTCTTCCCACCTTTGAAAGCGATGCCTGCGTTGTTCACCAGCACGTTCAGCCCCCCATATTTCTCCTTCAGGAAGTCACGGAGAGCTCTGATGCTCTGCAGGTCATCGATGTCCAGCTGGTGGAAGCAGGCCTGGAGCCCTTCCTGCTGGAGTTTTGCCACTGCCTCCTGTCCCCGGCCGGGATCCCGGGCTGTCAGGTACACATCCCCCGGGAACTGCTTGCACAGAGCCCGCACGATGGCAAACCCAATCCCTTTGTTGGCCCCGGTCACCACAGCCACCGGCGTGCTGGACATTGTCCTTTCTCAGTGTGGGACAAAGTGACAGGAGCTGCCAACAGCAAAGAGACTTTCGCTCAGAGAGACAAAGGCGGCTGTTGGAAAGGAACTGAAATCAGAGAATGGCTGAGGCAGGAAGGGACCTCAAAGCCCACCCAGTGCCACCCCCTGCCATGGGCAGGGACACCTTCCACCAGCCCAGGTTGCTCCAAGCCCCGTCCAACCTGGCCTGGGACACTTCCAGTGGTGCGGAGTCCATAACTTCTCTGGCCAATTAGTGTTTTTCAATTTAAAATACTACCTGAAATCCCACCTTGAATTATGTGAAGCCACGTTACAGCGCACACTGACTGCAACCTCCTAAAATAGCACGAGGAGTTCACAAAGAAATACACACCTGGTGCTAAAGGTTTGGAAAAAACCCCAATTAGTGGGTTAAAATGGTTAAAAACACTGACACTCATGTCTTTAGTAAATAAAGTCAATGACTAATCTTCAGTAACTACAATAACTTGGGGTGGGGGTAAGCTCTTCTGCACTTACACCTCACAGAACTCGCAGTTTTCTCACAGATTTCTTCCTTTGGGAATATTTGAACTGGTTCCACTCAATTTTGCTGGAAAACCCCGGCTCAAACCCAGACCAGCCCGGGCTGGTGGAAGGCGTCCCTGCCCATGGCTGGGCGATCTTTAAGACCCACATAAAACCCACTTGCTACATTTTTTCACAGACAGCACCTTGTAGATGCGCAAATAGACGTGCTACACCCCCGTAAAAGCAAGTTAAAGCGCTGTTTTTGTTCCCTTTTGACACGCACCCTTCTCGCCTGCCACTGACCCCACCGAGGGGGACACCCCAACCCGCCCCGGGCTCCCCACAGCCAGGACACCCCTTCCCACCCCACAAAAAAAGCACTTTTCTCGCTCCCGTTTCCCCGGGAGCGGCTCTCCCTCAGGCCGGGAAGGGATGGCCATGGACCCCGGTCCTGAGGGACGCGGGGGGACACTGAGCTCACCCTCACACACCTCCTCACCCACCTCCTCCTCCTCGGGTACCTTTCCCCTCGTCCCTGAGCTCCACACAGCGAGGAAAACACGCGCTTTTCCCCAAAAAACAGCGGTCCCAGCGCCGGGAAGGGAAGGAGGGAGGGAGGCCCCAAGATGGCGGGGCGGCCCCGCCTCAGGGGCGGGCAGCGGTCCGGCCGCCCGTGAGGGGAACAAAGGCCGTGTTCGTGCCCGTGTCCTCCCGGCAGGTGGGTTTGGGACACCTGGAGGCGATCCCAGCCCGGGGGGGGGCTCGGGGGAGGGAGCCGGGAGAGGAGAAGCCGGGGAGGTCGCTGCTGGGTGTGCCATGGAGGGGGCGCGGGGCTGGGCCCGCAGCCGTCGCTTCCCCCCCCTTCCTTCCCCTCAGGAACTCGGTGCCCTGGAGGGATCTTTTCCCGTTGTCCCTGCTGTTCGTGCCGGGCCGGGAATGGAGGGGTTGTCAGCAGAGGCTTCCCGGTTTGGGGAATGGGGTGGTGGGAGCGCCTGTGGGTGATCCCGGCCCGGGCCGGGCTCCTGAGGGGCGGCCGAGGGCGGGGTGGGCAAAGGGAAGGATTTTGGGAAAAAGCTCTTCCCCCAGAGGGTGGTGGGCACTGAGCAGGCTGCCCAGGGCAGTGGGCACGGCCCCAAGGCTGCCAGAGCTCCAGGAGCCTTTGGACAGTGGGACAGGGACAGGGGCATTGTTGGGGTGGCACTGGATGGTCCTGGTGGATCCCTTTTAACTCAGGATATTCCCTGAATCCATGGAAACCCATCCATCCCACCCCTTGCCATGGGCAGGGACACCTTCCCCTGTCCCAGGGTGCTCCAGCCTGGCCCTGAACACTTCCAGGGATCCAGGGGCAGCCAGGGATCCTCTGGGAATTCCATCCCAGCCCCTCCCCACCCTCACAGGGAGGCATTCAAGGAGTACTTCACATGTTTCTAAGTATTCTTTATTTTCTTTTTTTAACTTAAATTCGAATTGTCTAAATAAAGCAAAGCCTGTTGCTTAAAATGAGGAGAAGCAGAGGTCGGACGGGTCGGAAGAGGAGAAGAAAACAGAGTTTTATGGATGGAGGTACTTATCCTTGGAAGTTAAATAATAAAATAACCAACTGCTTGTCAGGGTGTCATTTTATGGTTAGTTAGATCTGTCAGAAACCTTTGTGCTTTGAAGACAACATGCATAAATGTTATTTTTTTTTACTGTGCAAGTATTCCAGCATTGGTTTGCAGCCCCAAGCAGAGCACGGTGAACATTCTGAGCTCTCTTTTCTACCCTGTGACCAATTCTGCATTATTCTTAAATTCCTTGAACATGCTGAATAACTCACACAATTCTGAGACCTCCCAGTGCCCAGAGGCCCAGAAGTTGGGAAGTTTGTTCTAGGGGAGCTTCCCTTGCTATTTTGTTATGCTCTAAAATGTCCAAGATACATTTTGTCTGACTGTAAAGTTTTAGAATTGCCTTTATTTTCCAACAGAGCGTTCTTTTATAGCATTAACTATTTTTATTTATTTGATTCTAGTCAACTGCAGCCACAGGGTGGAATACATCAAGCTTAAGAAGTGGCTAAAAGACAGAGGATTTGAGGACAGCAATTTAAGGCCAGCAGAGTTCAGGGGTAATGCTTTAATTATTTATTGATGGTGCAAATTTCTGATCCTTGTAACAATGGGAGATTCCTGCTGTAATTTGTAATCATGAAGGAAAAAAAGCCAGTTGCTCTTAGTCTTTTAAGGATTTTTGTCAAATGCACATGGATATCAATTCAACAGAAACTGAACTTGCACAGTTATGCTAAATTCCTTGTACAATTCAAAATTTTAAGTGTTAGTAGCACAGTTTTAAAGAAGTATTTCTGTGTTTCAAGTATTGGAACTTAACCTTGTTATTATTTGTCCATCTTTTTTAACTCAAGCAAGTTCAGCAGATCTAGTGATACAGATAAATAAATTATTTTAGAGCTGGGATTCAGTTTTTACAGTAAAGGTATATAATTGTATTTTTTCTCTTCAAGTAGGTTACATTTCAAAAACTTAGCAATATTCAAGACGGAGTAGAAAGAATGAATCAGAAAAATATTGTGACTAGAAATTATAAAATCTAGTTAAAGCTCTGGGAACAAGAACTGCAACTGGTGATGAAAGACATGTTTGAAGAAAAAGATTGAGAAAAAGAAGTGGAACAGTTGTTAGAACTGGGAGAAAAATAAGTTGAATAATTGCTAGAACTGGACAGCAGGGGATGCAGGGAGAGGGTCCTGAAAAGTAAAGAGGATTGGAGAGCAAAGAAATGAAATATATATCTGGAACAATCCATAATTGGCTTTTATGGTTTGTTAGAGATAATGTCTGTTCCTTCAGAGCTTTTCCTTGCTGAAATGATCATAGATTCCTGATTTTATAAATATATATATATGTATTTACTCATGTTCTTTGCTCCTGCTTCAGAGACGGGAAGAGGATTGATGGCAACAAGAGCTCTTCAGGTCAGTAATGTTGGTTCTAATGCAGGAGCTCCTTGGGTTCTTTTGAGATGGAATGATTTTTGCAACAAGCAAAGCTCAGAATTCCAGACAAGGTCTTCACAACCCCTGTTGTGCCTGTAATTTCTGGCCTCTGACCTTCACTTTGAAACCTCTTCTTTGTTGGCAGACTAATCACTAGAAACATGATTTCTCAGACATTTCCAGCAGAAAAGGGCAATAATAGAAAAAACACCTTGCCCTTTGGGTATTGGCACAGGAGCGGGACTCTGAGTGAAAAAGCTCCTTGGAAAATAGGCTTGTTGGAGAAGTTTCCTAAATGCTATGAGGATATTGTACCAAATAGTGGTGAATGAGACCCAGAATCTTTGGCAGGATAAGGAGTAAGGCAAGAGGTGGGAAGGAAATGCAGTGCAAGAGTCATATGTGTGTGTTCTCCTCCTGGCTCAGGATTAGGGCCAGCAGCTGAAGCCAGAGGTCTTGCACAGTGAGTGACATGCACTAAACCCAGCTGGGCTGGAGCAAGATAGGGAGAATCAGGAGATGAATGGGAAGGGCATTGACTGGGTTTGTGTCCTCTCCCTGCAGGCAGGGGCACATGTGGCTCAAGCCAGGCATGAAGGCTGATTTACACGCAGCAGCTTGGCAAACAAGGTCGGGGTAGGCATGACCTAAAATATCCCTGCTGACAGAAATTCAGCAGCTGGTGAGACCCAAGCTGAAATATCTCTGAGTAGCCAGGCACAGGCTTTCTGTGAACAGCTAACTTTGTGCAGGTGGCAGTTTGTGCTGACTGCAATTGTCCTCCCACCCTGGGCTGTGACTCTCTTCAAGCCATTCCAGTTCCCACTGTAGTATTAGAGGAGTCATTGACGTTTTTGCTATTCTTTGTGTGTGATTTTTTTTTTCCTCTTCCTTCAAAGGCAGGAGATCTGATTATTTCATTGCCTGAGAAATGTTTACTGACCACAAGCACTGTTCTTAGTAGCTACTTGGGAGGATACATTATGAAGTAAGTGAAAAGTGACGCTCGGTGGGCTGGTTGGCCTTGAGCATGGGCTGCTCGTTAGTAAATGAATCTTCTGAAGTGGTGGGAGAGCTTTAAACTGCATACTCTGAGTGGTACCAGTATTTCTTGTGGTCTTCCATGGGTGTGGAATGCTCAGGTGGGAAAGGTTTGGGCTCAGAACATCCCCTCTTAGCTTGGCAGAGTTGGAGAGAGGGCACAGGCTTGAACTTCACCTGCCAGCTTGGACCTAAGTGTCAGTTCTGAATGATTTCTTGGGAATTTGTGAGTAAGCTTCAACAGGGGAAGGAAGATAAAATGGAGGTGCAAAGCAGTCACATGGACAGGGCCTTGTAGAAGATTCAGAGCAAGGCCCTGTGCTGGACACTGAGTACTTGTGTATCCTAAAAAAAGTCACCCCAAAAACCCAGCCCTGAGGGTGAGTCTGAAGTTGTTTTTACAAGCTAGCTTTTATTGCCCCTTTGAAACCATCCAAAGGGCTTAGGAGGTGAACTACAAAGCAGTTTAAAATAGAAGCTATTTGTAACATTTAAAAGAACTCTTAGAGAGATAAAACAACTACTGCACCCATTTCCCGTCTTACCTCTGAGTACCTGCTGTGTTGGTATTTTTATTTTTTATTTCATTTTATTTTATTTTCTAATAGGTGGGAGCCTCCTGTATCTCCTTTGATGGCACTGTGCACGTTTTTAGTGGCAGAGAAACACGCTGGGGAGAAATCTCCATGGAAGCCATACCTGGACATTCTACCTCAGGCTTACACTTGCCCTGCTTGTTTGGAACAGGATGTAGTGACCCTTCTCCCAGAACCTTTAAAAAAGAAGGCTCAGGAGCAGAGGAGGATGATCCATGAGTTGTACATGTCTTCCAAGGCTTTTTTCTCTTCCCTGCAGCCTTTGTTCGCTGAGAACACAGGAACTATTTTTACCTACAGTGCTTTAGAGTGGGCGTGGTGCACTATTAATACCAGGACAATATACATGAAACATCCACGGAGGGAATGTTTTTCTCTGGAGCCAGATGTTTATGCATTGGCCCCGTATTTAGATCTGCTAAACCACAGTCCAAATGTTCAGGTAAGAAGCTAAAAATAGATCACTTGATTTCTTTATTAATGCACTCTCTCAATACCGTAGGCATTTTTGTGATGGATTAGGAGTGTGTGGAGGTCAGGAGGGATCTCACAGTGGGGAAAATGTCCAATTGGGAACATCTAAAGGGTGAGGACTCATGGTTGCTGTATACACTGGGGTTTGTTATTCAGCCCAAGGCAGCTGAATAAAGATGATTATGATAAAGATCATCAGCAACTGCAGTGACAGGACAAGGGGGAATAACTTCAAACTGACAGAGAATAAGTTTAGGTTGGATACTGGGAAGGAATCCTTCCCTGTGAGGGTGGGCAGGCCCTGGCACAGGTTGCCCAGGGAAGCTGTGGCTGCCCCTGGATCCCTGGAAGTGTCCAAGGCCAGGTTGGACGGGGCTTGGAGCAACCTGGGCTGGTGGAAGGTGTCCCTGCCCATGGCAGGGGGTGGGAATGAGATGATCTTTGAGGTCCCTTCCAAGCCAAACCATCCTGTGATTCTGTGATTTCATGATTCAAATGTTTCAGTTTATGCAGCAAAGCAAATTTATGGGGAGAGCCCACAGTGGTTGGGTGAGATTTGCATCCAGGGGAGCTTTTGGGAAGGGTCTTTTGTAAACATAACCCTGCTCTGCCTTCCTAAAAGGCTCAGCTCCTGACACAAGTTCCCAATTTCCCAGTCCCTGTGTTACTTCGCCTCTGGCTGAAGCTTCTGAGCAGCCTTAGGAAAGGGAGTAGAGCAGTTCCACCTTATGTCAGGCACTGAGTGCCAACACAGAGCTGGGACAGCACAAAAAAAGCCAACTCTGCATGAAACCATCTTTATTTGTAGACCTGGGGCCTCTCTGAGAAGTCTGCACAGTGGGTGGCACACGCTGCAGGCCAGGACTCTGATGTTTGTTCTTCACAGTCATGGGGTGCCTTTTCAGCTCTCTGAAACACTTTTCTTGCAGTGTTAGACAAATGTTGAGTACTTCTGGATCTTAATATTCCAGGTTTGTTTCCTTTCTCACCCTGCCAAGGGTAAAACCTTTTATTTTGAACTACATGCAGGTAAAGGCTGCGTTTAATGAGCAGACAAGGAGCTACGAAATTCGGACAAATTCCCAGTGCAAGAAATATGGAGAAGTTTTTATCTGCTATGGACCTCACGATAATCAGAGGCTGCTCCTGGAGTATGGGTTTGTTGCCATGGATAACCCTCACAGCAGCGTTTATGTCTCATCAGGTTGGATTTATTTTATTGGCACTGAAAGGCGCAACAGTGGAGAACTGAGCAGGTTAATGCTCAAGAAGTGGAGTAGGGTTTCATACCTCTCTGCACAGAACTTTGAAAATGCTCTTTGTTAACATTTTCCTTTCTAAAATTGTGATTCTTAGCAGCATCTGCATAGAAATTCCAACTGGATGTCTAAGATTTTACCATTGACTTCAGGCTTGAAGTTCTGATCCCCACAAACTGAAACGGCTGAGAGTGGTTCAAACTTCAGTTTGAGTCAGGATTTTTGTTCTAAGGACACAATCCTGGACATTGCTGATGGCTTTTGAGAAGCAGAAACACTTTTGTCCTATAAAAGTTCACCAAATTGTAACATGTTTTGGTCTTTGTCCTGTAGCTCCTGGAAAAATATGGTTGAAATGTTATTCCCGAGTTGATGATTGCAGTTTCTTCTACATGGCATTTCTTTAAATACCTAAAATGTATTTTTATGCAGATACTCTCCTCAAATATTTTCCACCACTGGACAAGCAGAGAAAGGCAAAACTGTCCATTCTAAAGGATCATGATTTTCTAGAGTAGGTACCTGGAGTTCTTTGTTTGCTGCTGTGTCAAAGCTTGCGATCTCCCCTTGCTGACACGTGTCAGGAAGGGAACTGTCACACTGTAAAAGCTCACCTACACTTTCTTATCACTTTTGGCTTTTTAGAAACCTGACCTTTGGATGGGATGGACCATCTTGGAGGCTCCTCACAGCCCTCAAGGTGCTAAGTCTTGGAGCAGATGAATTGTAAGTTTGGGACAAAGGGTTTGGATCTCCTGTTTTTCTCTTTGACTCCAGGTGAGAAGAAGAAAGGCAGAGAACACCATATAATGTAAAGTCAGTGCCTGTTGCTGCTTTGGTCTTTTGCTTTCTTGTATTAATAGCTAAACCCCATTGTTTTCTATTTCAAGAACCAGGTATTCATTCTTTTAAGATTCAGACTCCAGGCCTTTTTCCTGTTGGTTTGAGGAAATTTTAAATGCCATTAACCTGGCTTGATTTCTTTGAGTCATGTGTTCCACAGGTTGCTGTTGAAGTTCTAGGACTAATAAGTTGCTGAAATTCATCTCCAGTCAGGGCAGTTTGATCATTTATCCCAAATGGCAAATC
The DNA here is from genome assembly GCA_013396755.1 of Sclerurus mexicanus. Lineage (NCBI taxonomy): Eukaryota > Metazoa > Chordata > Aves > Passeriformes > Furnariidae > Sclerurus > Sclerurus mexicanus. Next base: position 82,221 of record VWZF01001078.1, read on the forward strand.
TGCCTCAAACAGCAGGAATGGAAAATGCTTACCTGGGCCTTGCTTAGAACAGTAAATAAATTAAAAGAAAAAAAAATCTGTTGTTCAGAGCTGTTTGTGCTTTGAAGCTTCATTGCTGAGCAGAATAATTTGCTGTAAGGACTAAAAATAAATGCCTGTGGTCGTGGTTACGGGCCCAGGTGAGGTGAGGTTTAGCAGAACCACATGTTCATCCCTGGGCTGGGCACTGCAGCAAATGAGTGGGTGTTGTTCAAATATTTGGGTTGCAGTGCCTGCTGGAGGAGGACACTGCTTGGTGATGTCATTTCAGCCAGAAATGAGGAGCACACTTGGAATGTGACAACCAAAATATGTCATTTTTTAACAGAGGAGACCCAGCATGCCCTTCTCCAGGTAATGTGGCTGGAAGAATGTATCCCAGATTCCTTTCTTTCCTAGCAATGTCATTTTCTGGGGTGAGAACACTGATTTTTTTTTTTCTATTTATCCCCCCCTTATTTTTTTTCCTTTTAATATTTCTATTTCTCCTCTGGAAGTTTAAAAAAGTACTATTTCAACATAGTTCATAAAATCCCTACCACAGATTTCCTCAAATTTTTCTGTTCATGCCCTATTAAATAATCAAAATTTTGAGTAATTTCATCCCATTTGTATAAAATTCAGATTTCCCAGTTGAAAAGGAGCAAGGAGAACCTCAAAAACCACCTGGCTCTGGTGGAAATGCTACACTTGGAAGATCTGAAGATACTTCAGAAATCAGCTGAGATTCTTTGCAACTTGAATAGGGCAACAACTTGACCCACCTGGAGCTGTGATACCTGGTTTATTGAAGATTATTTGCCATGGAAATAATCAATTTTTAACGGACCTGAGCAACAAAGAACAATATAAAAAGTTGTCAGAATAATTTTGTTCTTTGCTGACCGTCAGTAACACAAAAGATTTACTGAAGTGGAGATGTGTCATTTAGAGGAGAGAATTTTTTAAAGGGCATTTCAGGGCAGGACCCTTATTTAAGCTGCATAAACTGAATTTTTACTTGGGACTGTGTTGTGATTATTTTCTTTTTTGTGGGGAAATCACATTTTATAGAATATTTTGTTACTATTTTTAAAGAATGGTGTTTTTAAGAAGTGTTTATTTTTGTAAATAAATGCCTTCGAGTTCCATAAGGTTTCTCTGTTTTTGAAATAGATGGGATTGTATAAAGCAGGAAAAGTGCTTTAGCCAGTGATGTAACTTAAGGAAAAAATGCAACAAGTGAGAACTGAAGTGTTCGAGCTCAACTGCACTTTTAGGCTTTCATTGGCACCTTCTGAACAAGGATGTTATTCCCAGAGTCACAGAACCATGGAATGCCTTGGGTTGGAAGGGACCTTAAAACCCACCCAGTGCCACCCCTGCCATGGGCAGGGACACCTTCCACCAGCCCAGGCTGCTCCAAGCCCCGTCCAACCTGGCCTGGGACACTCCCAGGGATCCAGGGGCAGCCACAGCTTCTCTGCCCACACTGTGCCAGGGCCTGCCCACCCGCCCAGCCAAGAATTCCTTCCCAATATCCCGTCTAACCCCACCCTCTGGCAGCCTGAAGCCATTCCCCTTGTTCTGTCCCTCCATCCCTTGGAAATTGTCTCTCTCCTCTTTCTTGGAGCTCCTTCAGGACCTGGAAGTGTGACAGTGTGTGGTTACTTGACATCTCAGAGCAGAGGGCAGAGGGAAAGGGATGGGAGAGGAAACAAGTCCTTCCCGGAGGTAGAATAACATTTCTTCCATCCTTTGGGCCAACTTACTCTCACATCTGCCTAAACTGTGCTTTTAAGATTCCATGCTCCATTCAGTCCCAGTCTGTTTCTTTGGATATCAAGAAATATTTCACACGAGGGGTGGTAAAACACTGGAATGGGAAGTGTTGGAGTCACCATCCTTGAAGCGTTCAAAAGCCTGGATGTGGCACTTGAGGACCTGTTTTCATTGTGAGCGTGGTGGTGGTGCTGGTTGATGGTTGGAGTTGATGAGCTTAAAGGTCTTTTCCAGCCTTAAGGACCCTGCCGTTCCTCCTGAGCTGAGGTGGCTCTGGATGTGGGAATGCAGCCTGTACCAACCTCGCTGCAGGGAATTCTTAGCAGCTCCCCCAAAGGTCCTGCTGTGCCACTGGCTGTGGCTGCAGCAGAGACAAGCAGGGCTGAGACCTCTCCCCGTGACTGTTTGACCTCCTGCTTTCTTTTAATAAAACCTTTTTCATTCCCTGGCACCAGATGTGTTTCTAAGTTTGTAATTTTATAATGAAACGGTGCCAGAGTTAAAGAAGATAAGAATGTTTGGTTGGTTTATTTTATTTTCCCTTTTTTTCCTTTTTTTTCTCCTGTAGATGGTTATTTTAAGAAGAGCTTCTGTACAATGTGTCTCGTGAGATGAATACGAGTTTGACAGAAGTTTATTTGCTTCAGGATTGAACTATACGCTCCACATTTATTCCAGGTGGTTTGAATATGGGCTCTGCTCCTGGAACTCCTACGCACCCTCCAGGGAGTGCAGGAAGAGGATCTGGCAGTTCAGGAAAGCAGGCAGAGCACGGCAGTTTATGTGGAAACATATATTTATATGTGTGTCTATACCTTTTTTGACTCAAACCAAAACTATGTGCAAGACGGGGCATCCCAAGGCGGGCTGAGAGCCCGAGGTGGCTGGGGAAGCAGCAGCTCTGGGAGTGCTCTCTGTCTGACAGGACCCTAAATCAGGTTTTCAGAGTGGAAATCCTCCCTCTTGGTGTCCACATTAGTCAGAGCCCCTTGGAGCTGCCCTGCTTTACTGACGTGCTGTTAACACTTGGCTCTGGCTCTCTGAGTCTGGGAAGGGATTTCGCTGTGATTTTAGGGTGCAAAACATGCTTTATTTCCCTCTTTGTATAAATTCCCTTTCAGGTTGGACCTGCAAATCTCAGTAACGGGGAATAAAGCTCAGCTTGTGCCCAGTAGTGACACAAACCTGGTCTAGACCATGGCAGGGAGTGAAAATCTCTTCCAGCTTGTGCAGTGTGACTCAGAGAGGACACTGAGGGGCTGGAGTGTGTCCAGGGAATGGAAGGGGCTGGAGAACATGTCCTATGGGGGAGCTGGGGGTGTTTGTGTGGAGAAGAGGAGGCTCAGGGGGGACCTCATTGCTCTGCACAACTCCCTGACAGGAGGGGGCAGGGAGGGGGGTCGGGCTCTTCTGCCATGGCCCGAGGGACAGGGGGACAGGAGATGGCCTCAAACTGCACCAGGGCAGGGTCAAATTAGGAAAAAATATTCCCTTCCAGAGTGGTCAGGCCTTGGAATGAGTGTCCCAGGGAGGTGGTGGAGTCACTGTCTGTGGAAGTGTCCCAGAGGTGTCTGGATGTGGCCCTTGGGGACATGGATTAGGGGGCATTGTGGTGGTGCTGGTGGCACTGGATGGTCCTGAAGGTCTCTGCCAACCTTGATCCCGTGACTCAGAGCTGAAGTGGGAAACAGCTTATTTTAGTTTTTATTTTGTTTTTGAGAAGGGAGTTGATTTTGTGCGGTCTGAAGAACGCTAAACGCGGAGCCTCGTGACAACATCTCTCCTGTGTCAGTCTCTGTAAATGCAGCTTGGATTTTCTTTGATCTCTGCAGAGAGTGGCCTCCAGTTTCCAGTTTTCTTGAGCTGTGGTGTGTGGAGATCATCCATCACTGCTAAGTGCCTTCAGGGCTGTCTGCTTTGGGACAAGATAAGGGAGTATCAGCCCTCATACTCGGGTAATTGAAGCTTTTAAGGACACTGGGAAAACATTTCCAAGCTGACATTTGCAGAGGAAGAGCTTTTAAAACGATTTTTCTCAGGGTACGGAGCCCCTCCCCGCCTAGACAGTCAAGAAAAGCCCTGAGAAGTGTCGCACTTGGGCAGAATTTGAAGTGGTGGTTTGTCCTCAGCACCTCTGTGACCCCAGTGATGGAGATGATGAACCCCAGGGCAGAGGGAAATTGTCCCAACAGAACTTGATGGGCTTTTTTTACACAATAACAGGAAAGGAGAAGCTGTGGCTGCCCCTGGATCCCTGGGAGTGTCCAAGACCAGGTTGGATAGGGCTTGGAGCAACCTGGGCTGGTGGAAGGTGTCCCTGCCCATGGCAGGGTGTGGGATGAGATGATCCTTAAAGTCCTTTCCAACCCAAACCATTCTGGGATTCTACGGATGGAAAGAAAAAATTCCATTTCCAGTTCATTCCCCTGGATGTTCCAGCGGATATCTCTAACTCCAGGAGCCACTTTTAGAAGGCACTGCCATGGGGTGTATTCAGGGGAAAACCAAAGCTCATTAACCCCGTACTAATTGTGTAAAACGGGTGCAACCTCTGTGCTGTCCACTAGATGATGCAGCTGCACTGCGGAGAAACAAGGAATTACACGATCTCCACGTGCAATTATAACCCTATTTACTGGATTATATTTGTGGTAGTAAAACGTATTGTCTTCAGTGATACACCGCGATTGGATTTAGAGAAATTGTTGAAAATGTCATTTTCTTTTCCCTGTTGGTTTCAAATGAAACTTGGAGCTTTCAAGTCTTTCATCTTTACTCAGTTTTACTGTATTTTAACTTGCTTGGAGTTGCTCCCCTCTCATCCTGAACCATGTCATCCCCCACTGGAACTGTCACTCAAGACAGAGCTAATAGTCCAAATCTTCTTTGTTGTGTTGGACTGGATGATCTTGGAGGTCTTGATGGTTCCGTGAACTTGACTCTAATGGTTTAGTCACTGTGGTTGCAACAGAAAACATTCTGCTTGTGTGTTTTATGTCTTCAAAATTGGGGGCCAGATGGGTCTTTTGCACAGATCCCTTTCACTGATGTCCTTGGATGTCACTGGCTGAACTTGGATTTAAATATTTCCTCTGACTGGGGTGATTTTGGAGAAGAGAAGCTTTGGGATGACCTCAGTGTTGCCTTCCAGGGCCTGAAGGAGCTCCAAGAAAGATGGAGAGAGACTCTTTCCAAGGGATGGAGGGACAGGACAAGGGGGGATGGCTTCAAACTGCCAGAGGGCAGGGATAGATGGGATATTGGGAAGGAATTGCTGGCTGGGAGGGTGGGCAGGCACTGGCACAGGTTGGGCAGAGAAGCTGTGGCTGCCCCTGGATCCCTGGAAGTGTCCAAGGCCAGGTTGGACAGGGCTTGGAGCAACCTGGGCTGGTGGAAGGTGTCCCTGCCCATGGCAGGGGGTGGCACTGGATGACATTAAAGGCCTCTTCCAACCCCAAACCACTCTATGATGCCAGAGCTGGGCTGGAGAACGTGCCACAGGGGCACTGCACCCCTGGCAGATCCACCCAGCAGGCGCTGGAGGGGCTATTTCGGTCTCTCCCTCCCTCTGGAGCTGCTCTGGCAGGAGCTGGCAGTGGAAGTTTGGGTCTTGTGACCCTTGGCAGGCACTGATGGGAGGACAGAGGGACACTCAGCATGAGGCTGGTGCCACCTCTGTCTGTACCACTCTGCCTGGGCTGGCATCCAGAGCCTGGAACTCTGTCCATAAGGAGCCAGCAAGAAATTGCCAGGGAATTTGTGTGTCCTTCCCACGGGATGAACTTTGCATGGGCAGAGATGCTTGGAGTGGGTGGACTGGCCTGCAGAGGGTGTTGGAGAGAGCCCAGCATGGTCCATGCCATCCCAGGGGGACTCATGCTGCTCCAAACTGTCCCTGATGATGACTTTGATGCTGGGCTGGCCAGTCCCTGACTCAGGAGTGGGAAAACACTGTGTAGGTCATGGGAGACTCCTAAAAACCTACTGGAAGTGCAGAGTGGATGGGCTGTGGAGGTGGGATGGAAGGGTGGGCTAGGACAGGAGAGACAGAGTGTTCCACCAGAGAGGGGATGGTTTGTATGTTCTTAAAGGTGACAGGAAATTTGGTAGCCTCAGGCAGGTTCCTGTGTGTTTGTGTCTGTGTGTGCCAGAGCCAGGGCTATCCCAGCTTGGCAGGGCAAGGATATTTGGGTTCCTTGGCTCTATAACCCTGGTGTGGCATTTTTCTGGCAGTGATGGAGCCTTTGGGTCGTGCTGGTCCATCTGGGTGTCTCGCTGTTCCATGCACAGATAGACATGGGCATGGATCCCTCAGTGATCCCAGGTGGGACACCTCTCATTTCCCACACCAGGCTTCTGGTACATCACTGAATCCCAGAATGGTTTGGGTTGGAAGGGACCTCGAAGACCATCCATGGCCAGGGAACCTTCAAGCAGAAAAAGTCAGTTCATCCCATGTGTATTTGATCTTGATTTGATTCCACTTGGCTCGAATGAAGTTACACCTTGACTTTATATCTGACCTCAGGGTCTCATTAAGCTTCTTTGTAGCCCGAAACAAGCTGACAGAAATGGGCTAATTCTTTTTCCGGGAAAGAACAAGATTTACTCAAGTTACAGGGAGTTCTTATGGCCTGGCAGGAGGATCAGAGAATGTTGTTCCCCTTCCAGCCTCCTGTTGGCACTGGAAGCACCAGGGTGTAGGAGGCTGAATTTGGGGAAAGCTGAGGGGGTATCTTGAGGTATCACAGAATCCCAGAATCACTGAGGCTGGAAAAGCCGTGCCAGCCCACGGAGCCCACCCTGTGCCCGATGCCCACCTTGTCCCCCAGCCCAGAGCTCTGAGTGCCACGGCCAGTCCTGCCTTGGGCACCTCCAGGGCTGGGCACTCCAACCCTCCCTGGGCAGCCCCTGCCAAGGCCTGACCACCCTTTCCAGGCAGGAATTCCTCCCCATGTCCCCCCTGCCCCTGCCCTGGCCCAGCCTGAGCCCGTTCCCTCTGCTCCTGTCCCTGTTCCCTGGGAGAAGAGGCCCAGAGAGGGTGTGGATTCCCCATCCCTGGGAGTGTCCCAGGCCAGGTTGGACAGGGCTTGGAGCAACCTGGGCTGGTGGAAGGTGTCCCTGTCTATGGCAGGGAGTGACACTGGATGTGCTTTGATGTCCCTCCCAACCCAAACCATTCTGGAATTCCGTGATGTAATGAATGTGTGCCAGGCAGTCGATGTGCCCCTGGCACAGGCTGACATCTCACCTCTAAACTCTCTGGCCACCTGGGCCTGGTAAATAAAGTAAAATGTGCCCAATAAAGCCACCATTGTCAATGAGTCCCTGGTTTATTCCCCCCTGAGAATAACCAGGGAGCCAGAGGCAGGAGACCTTCCCTGAAGTCTGAAGGAACATCCCTGCTAAAGTTTTGAGCTGTAACATCAAAAGCAGGTGGAACCTGCTATCACAGCATTGATTATTTTTATTGACATAGTTTTTGTGAGAATCACCTGACGAGAGTAAACACACACACACACCCCCTTAAAAAAAAGCAAAAAAGAAGAGAAGCAACACTGGAAGACCAATGGGTTAAACATTCCGAATTTCAAAAGAAATTAGTTTTGTTAAAGAAAATGTGCAGAGAATTGTGAAACAAAGAAAACCCAGCCCACTGCGAGACGGAACAGCAGGAAAAACGTTCTTAATGTACCCACACTCTCGGAGTTTCCCCCACTGGTTCAGGATGAAAGCAAAGTTTGAATGAAGTCACTAAGAAGATGCAAGATTTGAATGCCAAGCTGGGGGGAAATGGGATTGGTCCTTGGGGGATGCAGAGAACAGCTGCTCCAGCTGTGCAGTGGTGGGTCAGTCCCAAAAAGATGCTGCTCCCCTTGGGAGGGAGAGACAAATTTCTGGTCACTTGGTGTCCTGGGGGCAACAGGCAGCACTTTGTGATGCTGGCAGAGCCTGGACAGGCAGCAGATGTCACGGTACAAGGACCTGAAGCAAATCCTCTTGTCAGTTTAGGTGGTAAATGTAGAGCTAAATGGATCATGGTCTTCTGCTTAGAAGGAGAAAAGGGCAAAAGAGGACTAAGAGTAAGTGATTTAAATCATTCTTTAAACACCTCTTCCAGTCCTGGGGCTTGAGCTATTTCTGCCTGTCTCGAAGCTCTTCGTGACCGATAAATATTGTAAGAATATGGAACATGGTGTTGTTGCAGCTTTATGTGAACCAAGCTCTGCTGACAGAAAGCTCCCCCTTCCACCCAGCCCGCCCTCTGACCACTTCACTACTGGGGAGTCATTCCCTCCGTTACTGCACTCATATCGAGAAGAATGATGTGCAACGGAGGTCCCAACAACCCCTTTGTTTATGCCTAGAAACCATCTGAGCGCTTAAAAGAACACGGGAATGAGTTCCTTCCCTCTCCCTGTCAAACAGACTCGGCGTCGGCGCTCGCCGTCGCATGGGATTTGTCACTGGCAGGAAGCTCGAGCCCTGCCTTGTGAACATACAACTTACAATCACTTCGGAGGGGGGAAAAGAGCCCTTTCATCATGTTCTCTTTTCTTCGCTGTTTTATTTCACTGAAAACATCACTCCCGAGCAAATGGTATTTGTCAGCAGTAATTGGCAAATGCCGGAGGCGGTTTTCGAGGCTGGCTGAATGGAAAATCTCAAAGCAGTTGTCTGCTCTGAAAGAAAATATTGCATTTGATCTTTTTATGATTCTTGCAGACATGATGTATGTCTGCATTCCTCAGCCTGAGGAATTCTTGCTGTTTGGGTTTCTTTGCCTCTAAATGACAGGAAGTAGCACTTCACCCTGATTTTGCAGTATTGTCTGAGAATTAACCGCAACATAATGGTAATGTACATTTTTTGTATGCTTCACAGGGATTTGCTTTTATTAGCCATTTATTGTGGGTTTGCTTGTTGGCAAGTTTCAGATCTTCTCAAAGATAACCGTGGCTCTTGTGTTTCATCTGTGTTTGGATTTAAACGTGAATTTCTTCTGATGTCATCTTTCTAAATTGTAGCCCCCTCAAAGATTCCCTCGCAACAAATCACCTTTCCCCTCGTGCACTGGCACAAATGTGACATTGCTCTTGTCACCTCTGCCCCTGAGCTTCTGGGTCATCAACACAAAGGACAGACGACGTGTTACACTGACATTGTGGTTCGTGACTGCAGAGCTGGCACAGAACCATGGAATCAGGGAATGGTTTCCGTGGGAAGGGACCTTAAAGATCATCCAATTCAAATCCCCTGCCATGGGCAGGGACACCTTCCACTAGCCCAGGTTTCTCCAACCTGGCCTTGGACACTTCCAGGGATCCAGGGGCAGCCACAGCTTCTCTGCCCACCCTGTGCCAGGGCCTGCCCACCCTCACAGGGAAGGATTCCTTCCCAGTATCCCATCTATCCCTGCCCTCTGGCAATGGGAAGCCAGCCCCTGTGTCCTGTCACTCCATCCCTTGTCCCAAGTCCCTCTCCAATTCTCTTGGAGCCTCTTTAGGCACTGGAAGGGGCTCTAAGGTGTCCCCAGAGCCTTCTCTTCTCCAGGTTTTGGGGCATCCTCCACACCCAGTAGCAGGGAGTGGGGACACAGGAGCAGGTGACAGTAACTCTCCAAGCCTCTGACATTCCCAAACTGCTTAAAAACCCCGCAGTGTCCCGGCTCCCAGTGCCACACCTGCCTCTCGCTGCCAGCCCAGGCTGGTTCCAATATGCCAAGAATCCATGGAAAAAAGGGCTTAATTTTTAGTGATCCCCCCTAATCCATGTCCCCAAGGGCCACATCCAGACACCTTGGGGACACTTCCAGAGACTCCACCACCTCCCTGGCTTATTCCAATGCCTTACCGCTATTACAGGGAATTATTTTTTTTCTAATACCCAACCTGAACCTGCCCTGGTGCGACCTAAGGCCATTTTCTCTTATCCTTTCCCTTGGGCCATGGCAGAAGAGCCCACCCACCACCTCAGCAGATCTGGCAGATCCAGACCATTGGAAATGGGGGTTTGTTGCTTTTGCTGCCTGTGGAATAACGGGGTGCAATAAACACACTTAATGCAGAATTCAGTAAGAAACACAAGGATTTTGGCAGCCTGTAACTTGAGCTACTCAGCCACATCTGCTGGGACTCTGTTGATTGTCGCTTTTCCACAGCTCCCAAATTAATGCCACATCAGAGATTCCTAAGCCAACAGCACAATTAGTTGACAAAGCCATGCGAGATCCTGAGCAAAATTAAAGGCAAGCTGTGACAAGTCTTCTATCCCCCAAAGTCTTGTGGGCCTTGTTTAATTGTTATCCTCAAGCACTTGCTGTTGTCTTCTTGTAAATCTTGTGTGAGAGCGTTCAGGAGTGTTTTGGTTGATTCTCGACACAATCAGCAGAACATTAAATGCACAAAGAGCCCTGGGTTCTTCTCCCCTCTGCTGGCACGTGGTGATGTGTGGGAGGAATGAGCAGGCTCTTCAAAAAGATGCCAGTTGAAGGTTTTCACCAGAAGGAGGGATCTGGTGCCCGACCCCAGGGGACAGCTCTGCCTCGTGGCACTGATGTCCTCATTTCCCGCAGAATGTGTGAAGGGCTGCACGGCCAGGGCAGAGGCACATGGAGACATTAGAGCATCCAGCAGATTCCAGAGTCACTGGGGCTGGAAAAGCCCTGCCAGCCCACAGAGCCCACCCTGTGCCCGATGCCCACCTTGTCNAGCCCCTCTGTCCCATCCTGGATGTGCAGGGGGTTGGTGTGACCCAAGGGCAGGACCTGGCACTCGACCTGGTTCACCCTCACACCACTGGCTTCATCCCATAGATCCAGCCTGTCCTGATCCTCCTCAGATGCTCTGGCCATATCTCAGCCTGTTCTTCAGGGGTGGATTCACTCCACTACATGTTCCCTCTTCCCTTGAGACACTTTGAAATCCTTGGGATGTTTGATTTGGGGTTTTCACCAGCTGTGGGATACTGGTGTCACCCTGTGATGGTTGGATTATGGTATGTGCAAACACTGGTTGATGCTCAGAGCAAGTGGAAATGAATGAACAGAGCATTTGTTGTCCCCTGTGTAATTTATGAGTGCACCTCCTTTAGGACAGGGAGAATATAGCATAGTATTCTATAACTTAAGAATATAAACAATATAGTGCATTCTGCTTTGGGCATCATTTCTTGAATCCAGCAAAACTAGCAGAAGTAAAGAGAAGAGCAGAGACCAAAATGATCCTGCAGGAAGTAAGTTTAGCCATAGTAATTTTCCTGAGTTTGGGAAAATGCACAAACACAGTAGGAAAGGGTCATGATGGGCAGCTATAAAATCCTGAATAGCACAGAGAAGGCAGATAGGGAAAGATTAAATATTCTTTCTCAAAGCACGAGCAGCAGGGGGTGCCTGGTGGGATTATAAAGCGAGAAACAAAAGGGAAAAGCTTTTCACAGTGGTGCATAAGTGGTTTATTGAGCTTTATTGCCTCAAGATGTCCTGGAGGCCAAAAGGAGAAATGGTTTCCAAGAGGGTCGAGACGAGCACAGAGCCAATGGTCTGGATGCAAACTGGAACAAGACCATCATGTTTGTTCTCTGTCTTGTGCTTTTCCCTGGAGTATCTGTCCTGGCTGCCGGATGTTGGGAGGAGTTATTGTGGTTCCCATAAGGAATTGCCATTTCTTCCTATGTTTTCCTAGTCAGAAGCTGCCAGATGGTTGCCTCACTCATGACTCTTTCCTGGTCACTCTGTTCTAGTTCTGTAACCACAGAAGGTGTCTTAGATGCCTGTAAGCCACAAACTGGGCACAAGAGGTGAGTTCTGCTTCCTAAATGGATAGAATCATGGAATGGTTTGGGTTGGAAGGGACCCGAAAGATCACCCAGTTCCAACCCCCTGCCATGGGCAGGGACACCTTCCACCAGCCCAGGTTGCTCCATCCTGGCCTTGGACACTTCCAGGGATGGGGCAACCTGTGCCAGGGCCTGGCCACCCTCACATGGAATTTCACTGTACAAGTCCCCTGTGTCTGCTCTAAGCTCTCCAACTTTGTGGCTTAAGGACGGGCTTAAGAAACCCTCCCCGTTTTTATTATTTGAGTCCTAAGGAGCCTTTCTTCGGCAAAGCCTTTCTGGGTTGCACATTTCATTCAGCCACGATGAGCTTTCCAGGGAAAAGCACTGCAGCAGTGTCCCACTCCTTCAACTGCACAGAATTTAAAATTCTGTAGTGTTTAAAAGGAAAATATGACCTGCGTGGTGCATTTCAGTGGCATTTCAGGACCTCAGGATCGTGAGCATCCGTCTCAAAACAAAAGGATGTTTTATTTCCGCCTTATAGTTCCCCTCCAGATGTGGCTCAGCGTGGCTCTTACATAGATTTCTACTAATTAATTTAAAACGATTAAAAATAGTAAAACACCAACGAATAGTTGGTTTAAAATTCTTGGTGTGCATGGCTTGGACTCGATGCCTCACCACTTATCTGCAGCCAGGAATATTTTTAAGGAGCTCTTGTAAGCCTTGCAGGAAATATATACATGAGCTTTGAATGTCAGGTCTCAGGGGAGCTGAGAAAAATGCGCAATTGTTTTTAGGTTTGGACTTGTGTGATTGCCCTACTGACGTGAGTGATGGTTTCTGCTCTGTCTTTCTGCTCTTTCCAGGATGCTTTTGCAATGAGATGCTTCTCTGAAACAAGAGTCTGCTCCTTGTGTAGTCCCGGTGTTATTTTAAGGCGAAGGCAAAGACTCGACTCTGGGAATGGAAGTGGGGTGTGGATGAGACAGAGGATGGGCTTGAACAGGGAGCAGGAGTCACAAAAGCTTTTTCCAGGTCTGCCACTATGGATCTCTTACCTGAGTGTTTTCCTGGTTGGGAGAACTGGAGCAAAGCCGGTACAGGATCCTCTGGATGCTATTTTTATAAATCAGAGAATATTCTGAGTTGTGGGACCCAGCAGGATCATCGAGTTCTGCTGCTGGCCCTGTGCTGGATACCCCAAGAATCACCCCACATTTTGGCTGTGGGGAGAGCAGATCCCAGAATCATGGAATCGCCGAGGCTGGAAGATTCGTAGAATCATAGAAGGATTTGGGTTGGAAGATTCTATGATTCATAGGATCATAGAAACACAGGATAGTTTGGGTTGGAAGGGACATTAAAGATCATCCAGTGCCACCCCTGCCATGGGCAGGGACACCTTCCACCAGCCCAGGTTGCTCCAAGCCCCGTCCAACCTGGCCTTGGACACTGCCAGGGATCCAGGGGACTCCACAACCTCCCTGGGCAACCTAATTAAGAACTTCAGGAAGAGAATTGTTTGCTTCTTGATTTTGAGAAGCCTTCCAGCAATTTTTCTTTTAGCCCTCATTCAGTGCATTTTGGGAAGGAATCCAAGCAGTTTCTACCCCTGTTGTGGTGCAGAGCTTCCTCTGTTGAGCCTTCAGCAGTGGGGTGGGAATGACAGCGTTAATCTGTTTGCTTTCATAAAATATACATGATGCAGGAGGGGTCACAGCCAGATATTTGCTTATCTTTCGGCTTGTTTGAAGACCAAACCACAGCCACGCTGGGGTAAAACAGCTGAGGTTAGATAGTGCTGTTAACTCCTCTGGCAGCTCACCACGAAAACCTCAGTGCTGATACGCTGCTGCGAAGTGTGCGGAGCAGCAGAGGAGCTCCAAAGAGTGCTGAGTGATGGGGGGGAGCTGCAAACCTCTGCTGGAGTGACTTTCCAGGCATGACCATGCTCCCAGGGGGATGTATCTGCTCGGAAAAACACACCAGCTGGGGTTTTCAAAGGTGTGCCCGAGGGAAGTGAACGTGTGTCAAGTGCCCGATTGGCTCGGGCAGCTTGGAGAATCCAAAGGAAAGGTGATATCACAGCTGATTCTTCCAATTGTCATGCGGAGCCAAAGAAATGTCTCAAAGACAAGAGTTTTACAGCTTTCCCTCTGTGATAGTACTTTTTATTGCACTTCTGACTGATTTATAGAGACCTTTATCAAGGAAGCAGGAGGTGGGATGTGTGTTGTGACAGGTCCTGCAGACTTACCTGCTCTGCTCCGGGATACCAGTCAGTTCCCAGATATCAGGGATATTAATGATCTCCTGGATTGGCAGATGGTTGTGCCTTGGGCCTCACTCATCCCGACTTGTCCAGCCTGTGCAGGGTTTGCGGTCTGAAAGGAGAGGAAGGGGTGTAAGACCCTGGCACAGCTGCCCAGGGGCAGTGATGGAGTGCCCATCCCCGGAGGGGTTTACAGGATGTGTAGATGTGGCACTTGGGGACATGGGGCAGTGCTGGGGGAGTGGTTGGACCTGGGGATCTTGGAGGTCTTTTCCAATCTAAATCCTTCCATTTGGTGGTGACTGCGTTTCGTCCCTGTGTTGGACACGCTCAGAGCTCTGCATGAGTCACAGAACAACCATTCAGTGTCTTTTGCTCTGCCAGAGCATCTTCACTCTCTGACAGGTTTTGGCGTGTGGGGTTTGGGCTCTTTGTGGGCTCAGCTGGCAGTTTCCTGATCCAATCCCACCTGATGTCCCCTGCAGGATGCAGCAGGGACAGACAGGTGGCACCGGGTCTCCCATGGGTGTGGTGGGGATCTTAACCAGGTTTCTTTCCTGCACTTGGGTGGAAACAACCCCCTCCAGTTCTGCGGGCTTGGGGCAGAGTGACTGCAATGCTGCCCAGCAGAAAGGGACCTGGGGTGCTGGTTGGCAGTGGGTGGATGTGCCAATGGCACCTGGGCTGGGTCAGGAATAGTGTGGGCACAGCCCCAGGGCAGGGACTGTCCCCTGTGCTGGCACTGCTGAGGGACCCCCAGGGCTGTGCCCAGTGCTGGGATCTCAGGGAAGAGACCCTGAGGGGCTGGAGCGTGTGCAGGGAAGGGAAGGGAGCTGGGAAGGGGCTGGAGCAGCAGGAGGGGCTGAGGGAGCTGGGGGGGCTCAGCCTGGAGAAAAGGAGGCTCAGGGGGGACCTTGTGGCTCTGCAAGTCCCTGATGGATCCAGGGCAGGGTTGGGATCTGCTCCCAGGGAACAGGGACAGGAGTAGAGGGAACGGGCTCAGGCTGGGCCAGGGCAGGGGCAGGGGGGACATGGGGAGGAATTCCTGCCTGGAAAGGGTGGTCAGGCCTTGGCAGGGGCTGCCCAGGGAGGGGGTGGAGTCACTGTCTCTGGAAGTGTCCCAGAGGTGTCTGGATGTGGCCCTTGGGGACACGGATTAGGGGTGATTGTGGTGGTGCTGGTGATTGTGGCACTGGATGGTTCTCTTCCAACCTCGAAGGTTCTGAGATTCTTAACATCTCCCATTTCCCGAGAAGCTTGTTCTTCCTGTGAAGAGAAGATACCTTTGGAGTAGCACTGACCTTGGGACCTTAAAACACGAACTCCTTCAGCCAGGGCTGAAAAAATTTAAAGTCCTAACCAACTCTTGAAGCAGTGGCAGCCAGCCTGGTGGCCCACCCACTGTTTAACGCCTGCAGAGCCCCATGCTGGACGTGTGTCTGGATGAGGAGAAGCCACTCTGGCAAGCAGCCTCTCCCTGCACCGAGATTCCCATCTGTCTCCACTCCTTCTGAAGGGATGTGGGCAACACGCCTCCCAAATGTTTGAAGATCACTCCACCCTCCTGCTCTGCAGAGCAGAAAACTCCTCGGGGATAAGATCTTGGATGACATCTCGTGGTTTGCTGTGATGGGGGATTGCAGGAGACCTGTGCCCTCCGGGGCTGCACGTGGAAGGGCTGCCACGCTGGCTGGTGAAGAGCTCACTGGTGTGACATCCCAAAGACCTCCTTGTTCCCAGGGCAAAAGTGTCCATCCCAGGGCTGAGGGAAGAGGCAGCAGGGAGGAAGGAATCGGATCAGGACCACACTTGCAGTGATATTGAGCTGACAGTGAGAGACCCACGAAGAGATCGCAAAGGGGCAGCGAGATTCTTGTGTGGACACCAGGTGCTGACCTGGATGAGAGAGTGGGTCTCTGACACATCAGAGTGAGGATTCTTGTTGTGTTCACACGTGAGATTATCCTGGGACAATCACACAGAATCATCAAGGTTGGAGGAGACCTTCAAGATCACCCAGTGCCGTCACCACCTGCACCACCGTGTCCCCAAGGGTCACATCCAGAGGCTGAGAAGGCGTAGAAGATAATTTTGCAGACTCCAGGAGAATTATCTGTGGGACAGGAGGCTAATCTTCAAAGCGAGTCCAGTTCTAAAAGCCTGGCCCCAACAAGATTTCAGCAGCACAGATGCAGCTGTCCTCCCTAACCCTTAACCCTGCCACTTATTTGATCTGCTCGAGGCAATTCTTTATCATGTTTTATATTGCAGCAGGTACAGAAGGTTCAGATGACGCAAAAGGGAGGGTGTGTTTGTTTTGGAAAGAGCCGAGGTAAATACCACGTTTAACATTACAATGAAAACAGCTTAAAAAAGGAGGGTGCACCGGCTCTGTTGCCAAAATACTGCTGAGAACTCCTTGAAAGGTCGTAGGGAGGTCTAAGTTGGGCTCTTCTGCCATATCCCAAGTGACAAGATGAGAGCAAATGGCCTTAAATTGTGACAGGGCTGGGTCAGATCAGAGATCAGGAAAAAATGCAGGAATGGTCAGGCCTTGGAATGAGTGTCCCAGTGGAGTCACTGTCTGTGGAAGTGTCCCAGAGGTGTCCAGATGTGGCCCTTGGGGACATGGATCAGGGGGGATCCTGGTGGTGCTGGTGCTGGTGGCACTGGGTGATCCTGAAGGTCTCTGCCAACCTTGGGAATTCTGGGATTTGGGGATTCCCAACCCACTGCTGAGGATTTCAAGACGAACCTTCTTCCCAGGCACACGGAAGGGTCGGAAGGAAAGGAGCCACATTTCGAGGCTGGGAGTCACTCGCCCTCTCCTCCTGGAAACGCCGAGGCTCAGGAGAGGGGCAAAGCAGCCAGGTTTATCCTCCCGGCTGGGAAGGAGCTGTGGCAGCTCAGCAACAAAAGCCTGGAACACAAAAGCTGGGATGTGACTTCCCACCCGCTCTGCAAACCCAGCACAGGTGGCCGCGAAGAATAGCGGGCAAATATCCCCAGTGCCCCGAAACCTCCTTTGTAGGAACGTTTGCTGTGGGTGGGTCACACCCCCGTCGGCCTTCGCTTGGCAAACAACCTGCCCTGGGACAAAAGAGAAAGGTTTCCCGGGAACCCTTTGGCGCTAATTCACCTCACAGATAAAGTTATCGGCCTGGCTTTTGCTGCCGTTGTGGACTTCAATGCCTTTCCCTGGGTTTTCATCTCAACGTTGACGCTGCTCAAGTAAGGTGGGGAAGGTTTTGGCCAGCTTATTTTGGACACCCCTCAAAAGGTCCCTCTTTGTCCCCAAAACTGCATTTTGCAAGGGAGGAAGAATCCAGTTGATGAGGTGGAAGAGTGTGAGCCCCCTGATTCTTCCCCATGGGTATGGCTAAACTTTTAATGTTTGTATATCTCAATTTTCCCCTGTCAACCAGGAAAACTCCTTTGTGTCGTGCTCTGAGGACTGTGGAATCACCCACGGACAGATAAATACGTGTTGTAGGTACATATTTCTTTCTCTGGGGAGGTTTTTTTTATCAGTAGGGCATTCACATTTTTGGAAAAAACCTCCAATTTAAATAAAAATTCATTAATATTTAATGAAATGGTCTACTGGGTGACCTGGGGAAAGATTTCTCTAATGGAAAAATCTGGCCTTCAGACCCTCCAGTGATGGATGGGTGTTTAGAGGAGGAATTATGAGTTGTATTTTTCCATAAAAAGGGGCCACAGACTGTTTTAGATCATTGTGTCTTTTCCCTGTTCAAGTTCAGCCTTGAGTGACCAGACCTGGAGTTTAGATCTGGGCCTGTCCAATGTATTCAACCACTGAAAATGTTTAATTTATAGAAACATGGAATGAGTTGGGTTGGAAGGGACCTCAAAGCCCATCCATTCCCACCCCCTGCCATGGGCAGGGACACCTTCCACCAGCCCAGGTTGCTCCAAGCCCCGTCCAACCTGGCCTTGGACACTCCCAGGGATCCAGGGGCAGCCACAGCTTCTCTGGGCAACCTGTTTAAGAACTTCAGGAAGAGAGTTGTTTGCTTCTTGATTTTGAGAAGCCTTCCAGCAATTTCTTTTAGCCCTCAGAGTTCAGCACAAAAGAGTCTCCACCCCTGGATAATCCCAGAATCCTCAAAGGTGGCAGAGACCTTCAGGATCACCCAGTGCCTCCATCACCAGCACCACCAGGATCCCCCCTAATCCATGTCCCCAAGGGCCACATCCAGACACCTCTGGGACACTTCCACAGACAGTGACTCCACCACCTCCCTGGGCAGCCCCTTCCAAGGCCTGACCACTCTGGCAGGGAGTACTTTTCCTGAACTCCAACCTGAACCTCCATGAGTCCATGACCTCTTTAGGACAAATAAAGCACAGGAAGATGATTTGAAATATGCCATTAGGGTTATTATGCTCCTCGGGCCTCTTCCCCCAAAGCACTCAGGACTGCAGGGCTCTTCTCCTCTAACTGATGAATATTTTAAGGTCTGACCTTCTGAGAACCTGTTCCCAGAAGGTCCCAACACAGCAGATCTCATTCCCGAGGCGAAATTCCCGCTGGAGCTCCGGGATAAGTGTGAGCCCGAGGTGGTGGGCATGGCTTGGGACAGTGGCTGGTGTCTCCAGCCTGCAGAGAATCCCGTACCCTGGGTGTGGAGCGTGCCGGCACAGTGGGAAACACCGGCAGTTCTGGCAGCAACAGCATCCCCGAGGACTTCAGTGTCTCCCAGGGGTTCCAGGGAGGCGTTGACCATCCCTGCACTCCTTGGTGGAATAAAAACACCACCAATGCAGCAAGAAACAGCTCTGGCTCCGCAGACCTGTGATATATTTATATATTCTTATTTCATTGTTAATAACGCACTGGGTAGTTTCAATGTATTGATTAATTAGAGACCAGAAGCTCATCCTTTAGCACTGAGATTTGTCTTGGTCGGGAAAGGCCCAGAACCTGAGAGTTTATCTTTCTCTTTTAGCATATAACTCTGGGACTGCTGGAAATGCTCATGCTGATAAACCTTCTCCAGGAAAGAAACCTCCCGGGAGCTCCCAGGAGAGGAGCAGTGGGATTTTTGACACAGCTCCTAGAGGATGGTGCCTTTTCTTTGGAGGCCAAATGACTTTGCTGCCACATCAGCTTTCCCCGGAAAATCACGTGCTAATGACTGGGATGAAGGAAGTTTTTTGGCGGAAATCATTACCTGACCTCACTGCTGTGTTTGGAGATAATAAAATATAACTTTTCTAAGTGAAAAGGAGGCTCAGGGGGGACCTTCTGTCTCTGCAACTCCTTGAAGGGAGTTTGGAGCAAGGTGGGGATCAGGCTCTGCTCCCAGGGAACAGGGACAGGAGCAGAGGGAACGGGCTCAGGCTGGGCCAGGGCAGGGGCAGGGGGGACATGGGGAGGAATTCCTGCCTGGAAAGGGTGGTCAGGCTTTGGAAGGGGCTGCCCAGGGAGGGTTGGAGTGCCCAGCCCTGGAGGTGCCCAAGGCAGGACTGGCCGTGGCACTGAGTGCTCTGGGCTGGGGGACAAGGTGGGCATCGGGCACAGGGTGGGCTCCCTGGGCTGGCAGGGCTTTTCCAGCCTCAAGGATCCTGGGATTCTGTGGATTCTGTTTTTCTGATGCTTTTGCTCCTGTTGGCTGATCCTCCTGTGCGAGGGGGGCTGTGTTTGCCACGGTCACCCCAAAGACATGGGGGCAAACCTGGAGCCACCCGTGGCTTCAGCAGAGGAAGCCAGACCGGAGCCCTGCAGCGGCCACGTGTCCCTCCTCCCTGAGCCCTTCCAAAGCTGGAGGTGGCCTTTGGGCTCTTGCTTTGTTCCCAAAGTCCCCAGCCCTATTTGCCCAGCTGGTGTCAGTTCAGGGCTCTGTTTGGATTGCTGCAGAGAAAGGTTTGCCTGAAAGGTTTGCATATTCCAAGGAACCACAATGATTAAGTACACACGAAATAAAGCATTATGATGAATAATCAGGACATAATCAATGATACCCTTTTTGCATTATAAATGATGACGCTTATACTCAACAGCTTTTAGGCAGAGCGTGGGTGTGACAGCTTGAAAAACAGTGTGGAGCATGACATGAGACCTGTCAGCTCTTAAATGAGGTAATTAATGACCTGCTAAGCATGCAGATTTTAAACGTCAGTTGATTTTTATTTATTTATTTTTTTTTTAAATACCTCAAGAGTAAAAAATTATTTGCCATCTATCATTCTATTAGTAAAAAACTCCGGGTAAGGACGCGCGAGCGTGGTGAGAAAGAGCAGTGTTATGACAAAAGTGCTTTGTGCTTTTAGCAGGAAAATGTGAAATATAAAGTCAAACCTCCCTCTGAGATTCCTCTCACTCAACATCCTCTTCAGTGGTCGGCAGCTTGATTTGTGTAAACATGCGCTGCCTGGATTTTAGGACATCGTCCTCAAAGCCAGAACCAGCTGCTTAAAACTGAGGCTCCGAGGAAAACCAGGAATTAATTTGTTCTGCCAGATGTCAGCTCCTAATCCTGCAGTCTCTGAATCCGTGGAACCTTTCTCGCAGGGCTTGCCTGGTATCAGAAAAAGGGCGGGTTTCAGTTTTAAAGGAAGGGTTTGAGGCATCAGTTTGCAGGTGTCTGACTGGGCTCAGGGAGTGAGGGGCTGAGCTGTGGCTCACTGACCATTGCAGCTCCGTAAGGTTTGTAGGGTTTTAACTTTTGCAAATAGCGGATACAAGATGAAAAGTGTAAAGATTTAAAACCATTTAAATACCTTCTTCCTACTTCATGGATTAGAGGGGCTTTGGCAAGACTCCACGTGATGGGCTGCGGGGCTGGAAGCCGATGGAGTGGGACCTGCTGATCCCAGATAAATTCAGTTTTCCACCTCAAACTTCCAGCTGTTGGAAACCAGGAATCCCCTTTGGAAGCTCTTGGCTGTGGCCAGGAAATTCCTTACTCAGGAGGTGGGCAGGCCCTGGCACAAGTTGGGCAGAGAAGCTGTGGCTGCTCCTGGATCCCTGGGAGTGTCCAAGGCCAGGTTGGACGGGGCTTGGAGCAGCCTGGGCTGGTGGAAGGTGTCCCTGCCCATGGCAGTGGTGGCACTGCTTTATTTTAAGGTCCTTTCCATCCCAAATCATTCCATGATTTTATGATTCTATGATTTTCTGTGTGTGAATTCATGGCTAAAGTCTGGTCTTTCCCCCACCAAAAAAAGACAGAAGAAAACTATCAAACAGATGAAATGCAAGTGTGAATTAAGGGTTGTGATGTTTGAAGTAGCTGCAAATTTGGGTCAATGTGTCACCGGTGGAATGTGCAGAGACTCCCTGCACTGTCTCCTTCAAACAACACTTGTGCTTTGGTGCAGTAAATCTTACCTTTTCCATGGGTTTGGATCCTGAGGGTTTCAAACAAACAAGGCACTGGGAGGGTGCACTTTGATCCCTCTCGTGACACCCAGAAAACAGGGTGAAGCTCAGGAGATTTGACCTTAACAAAGACCATTTCCTAAGTGCCAACTTAAGATGGTGTTTACCCTCTGCTTGCACAGTGAAGCCTCACTTAGGTGCTTTAAGAAATGAAATAAAGAAAGTGTTTGGAACACTTAGTGCCAAGAATAGTAATCGCCAAAAACTAATGTAAGTCTAGTTTTCTTTAGAAATCAGTCTTGTTTTGTTCATGCAACCAATAACAGCAGCTTTGCCAACTCATTATGGCAAGGTTTTCATGAAGATTAACACCCCAGTCGTGTAAGACTTGATGGATATTTCTTCTTGAGGCTTCATTCAATTCAGTGCTTTCCAAAATCACAGCCTTGAGCTTTTGGCTGACCACAGTTCTACTGTGTTTCTTTGTCCTCTGATCAACAGAAGTATCTGTGGCTTTTCTCAGCCGTCCAGGTTCACGTTTGTTTTCTCTTGTCAAACCATAGACAAGTCAACAGTGAAGTCTTCTGCATGACTCTCGTTCTCTTCAAAGTTGACAGGAACACGCTCATGGGGACACATGATAGAATCATAGAATAACTTGAGTTGGAAGAACCCCCAGGGACCATCCAGTGCCACCCCAGCCCTGCCCAGGACACCCCAACAATGCCCCTGTCCCTGTCCCGGTGTCCAAAGGCTCCTGGAGCTCTGGCAGCCTTGGGGCCGTGCCCACTGCCCTGGGCAGCCTGCTCAGTGCCCACCACCCTCTGGGGGAAGAGCCTTTTGCTGAGATGCCACCTAAAACTAATTCCTATTTCCATACAATGTGTAGGAGCCAGGCATCAAGATGTGATTGAAAATCCCAGGTACTTGCTTGAAAGATTACTTTATTTAATAGACCTTCATTATTTTTTTGTCTTCATAGAATCATAGAATGGTTTGGGTTGGAAGGGACCTCAATGCTCATTGAGTTCTATCCCCTGCCATGGGCAGGGACACCTTCCACNAGTATCTGTGGCTTTTCTCAGCCGTCCAGGTTCACGTTTGTTTTCTCTTGTCAAACCATAGACAAGTCAACAGTGAAGTCTTCTGCATGACTCTCGTTCTCTTCAAAGTTGACAGGAACACGCTCATGGGGACACATGATAGAATCATAGAATAACTTGAGTTGGAAGAACCCCCAGGGACCATCCAGTGCCACCCCAGCCCTGCCCAGGACACCCCAACAATGCCCCTGTCCCTGTCCCGGTGTCCAAAGGCTCCTGGAGCTCTGGCAGCCTTGGGGCCGTGCCCACTGCCCTGGGCAGCCTGCTCAGTGCCCACCACCCTCTGGGGGAAGAGCCTTTTGCTGAGATGCCACCTAAAACTAATTCCTATTTCCATACAATGTGTAGGAGCCAGGCATCAAGATGTGATTGAAAATCCCAGGTACTTGCTTGAAAGATTACTTTATTTAATAGACCTTCATTATTTTTTTGTCTTCATAGAATCATAGAATGGTTTGGGTTGGAAGGGACCTCAATGCTCATTGAGTTCTATCCCCTGCCATGGGCAGGGACACCTTCCACCAGCCCAAGTTGCTCCAAGCCCCGTCCAACCTGGCCTTGGACACTTCCAGGGATCCAGGGGCAGCCACAGCTTCTCTGGGCACCCTGTGCCAGGGCCTGCACACCCTCCCAGGGAAGGATTTCTTCCCAAAATCCCATCTATCCCTGCCCTCTTTCAGTTTTAAACCATCCCCCCCTTGTCCTGTCACTCTCTGCCCCTATAAAAGTCCCTCCTTTTCATAACCCCCTTAAGTTACTGGAAAGCTGCAATGGATTCTCCCTAAAACCTTCCCTTCCTCCCAAGGGTCTCCCAACCTGAGTTATTTGAGGAGGGTCTTTAATCCAGCAGAACGTAATTAACAGCACAATTAGCTGTAAAACGTGGCAGAATTTACCCTGTTGCAGCCCAAAAGGCCTTGGGAGCAGCCTGGGCTGTTCCAAAAGTGGCTGAGCTCTGAGGAACAACCGGTGACTTTTTTTCCTCCCGCTCTTTGGTGAGAAAAGAGTGCAATGGAGTGTTTCTTTCATTGCAAACCTCGTCAGTGACGTACCAAGCTGTCACCACGGCGGCGGAATAAGGGAAGCACCGTGGGCTGAGTCTCTGCTGGGCTCTGCTGGAGCCTGGCAGTCCCCAGCAACAGTCCCAAGAGGATTCAAGGGCACCCACCTGACTGACTTGGTCACCCAACTCAGCTCCAGCTCTTTGCTGCAACCCCCAGAGCAGTGTTTTCCGAAAAATAATGCTCTGGGACATCTCCCAGATATTGGGGAGACACCCTGTTATCCCCTTCCTAGACTTGGGATGTAGTTTGGGCCCCACCAGGTGTTTGCAGTTTGAAACTGAGGCTTGGATCGATGTCTTATACCCTTGGATCAAGCAAGAGGAGCATCTTTGCAACAGATTCAAGACTTTTCTGGCAGCGCTGGCATGAAAAACTCACTCCCTCAGCTTTTTCTCCTCATTGTGCTGCCCTTGCTTCTGTCTGTGCCTTCCTGTTCCTCCTTTGTCAGCCCTTCTGATTTCTTTTGAAAATTCCTACTTGAAGAGCGCAAGCAAAGGATCCATTGATCAGTATCCTAAGTTTTTTTCCATATTGAGGCCAAATGTCTTTAAGCCAGATGGTTTCTCCTTAGGACCATCTCTCCTGACGCTTTGATCAACAGTGGGTGTTCTCACTCTTTTAGTCACCTGGTTCCATAAAAGAACTTAGTATTTTCTCTCCAAACTCTGCATCAAACCTGGGCATTAATTACACTTACCACTGCTCTGATCAATAGCACCATTTTGGGCATGTTGGGGGTTTCTGTCAGAGTTTGATTTCTCTGGCACTCACTGCTGTTTTTAAATTGTTGCTGGGCCATTTCATAGTCTTGGGTGTCACCCACCCCAACTGCTGAGCCTGTTTTGGCAGAGACACCAGGGCTGTGACTGTCAGTGGAAAAGGTACAATCAGGGAATCAGGGAATGGTTTGGGTTGGAAGGGACCTTAAAATCACCCAGTGCCCCCCCCTGCCATGGGCAGGGACCCCTTCCACCAGCCCAAGGTGCTCCAAGCCCCATCCACCCTGGCCTTGGACACTTCCAGGGATCCAGGGGCAGCCACAGCTTCTCTGGGCAACCTGTGCCAGGGCCTGCCCACCCTCTCAGCCAGCAATTCCTTCCCAATATCCCATCTGTCCCTGCCCTCTGGCACTGGGAAGCCATTCCCTCTTGTCCTGTCTCTCCATCCCTTGTCCCCAGTCCCTCTCCAGCTCTCCTGGAGCCCCTTTAGGCACTGCAAGGGGCTCTCAGGTCTCCCTGGATCCTTCCCTTCTCCAGGTGAACCTCCCCAGCTCCCCCAGCCTGGCTTCAGAGTTGCTTGGGTCACCTTAGTGGCCTCTTCTGGGATTGTCCCAACATCTCCACATCCTTCTTGTGCTGGAGTTGCCGTGTGAGAGCCCCCCTGTTGGCTCCACCACCACTGGTGGGCATCCCAGATGATCAGCACCCCTGGAGAAGGCTGTGCCATAAATCCCTGCCGTGCACAGGGGTTTCCCATCCTCTGGCAGAAGGTCGGTCGGTCCTGAGTCTCCAGCTCGGTGTTTGGCTGAAACATTTATTTCTGTTGTTTCGGTGAGCCAAAAACGAGGTGTGCGACAAAAACATGGGACTGTCACAAGTGAACTTCCTACAACAACTCGCCTTGCCACAATGATTCCATTTTCCACCCCGTGTTTTCCCGGCGCGGAAAACAACACGACTCCCTGAAAAACCACGGCAAGGCCTCTTTGCTCTGCAGATACCAGCGGAGTCTGGATTTTCACGGTGTCTTTCAAGGCTGCAAAACTGTTTTCTAATCCTTCCCCGAGGGCTGAGAGACTTTCAGGAGCTCAAAGATGTGTGATGTCAAACAGGAGAGCTCCTCGGGGGCCGCATTCGCAGCAGCAAATGTGACACCAGTGCAGGCAGGACTAACAAAACGCTCAACCAAAGGCTTCGGGTGCTCCAAGCCCGACTCCTGAAGGCTTTGAAAGGAGGAGAAGTGGCACACGTGGACACAGCGAGGTTTGGGAATACCCTCACCTTCTCAGGAGAGCATCTGCCTGGGAGAACTGGAGAGGTTGCACCTCCCTGCCCCCCGGAATTGCAATAATTAGCTTGTTTTTTCTCCTCTAAGTGGGTCGGGTTCACCACTACAGTGCCTGGATTCCACTGTTTTGTGGCAGGCAGATTATTTAAATAGGGAGATAAACAGAGAGATTCATCTCAGTATATATAGAAATAGATCTCACATGCTTTTTTTCACCTGAATTCTTCATTTATTCATTTTTTAAGACTTCTTTTTATAGTCGGCTACCCAGGGGAATCTTCCCTCGCTCCCAGAACTGGAGTTTCATCTGTTCTGGCAGACCAGTCAGCCTTTGGGTTTGAGTGATTTCTGGGCAAAGTCACGACAGAAATGCCTCAAAATAGCTTCTTTCACACCTGCAGGAATTTCTGGAGACCGAGGGAGCTTGGATCCCTCAGCTAAGGGTTGTGGGTTGTGCAGAAGGAACCTCTAGGTCTTTCTTTCAAGGCTGGACATCATCTGGGGTATCCATGCAGAGAGTGTGGGTGGAAGGACTGCGGGGCTGTGAGAAGGCCCTGGAAATGATGGGGACAGATCAGTGTGAGCTCAAAGCCCTGTGGTCCCACAGTATCCACTCCTTCAGACCTCCATGGAGGGTCTTCCACCCACAGCTGAGGAGAACAGCCCCTTGCAGGGTGGGTGGGCACTTCAGCAGGGCTTTTGAGTCAATCAGAGGCTCAGCTGCNCAACTCCTTGTGGATTCCACATTTTAGTTCATTCCACCCCCAGGACTCACTGTCTGGGGTTGGGTCCCTTCTGGCACAGCCATCCCTGAAAGGTCATTCATTCAAGAGAATCCTGGAATCACTGAGGCTGGAAAACACCCCTGAGATCCTCCACCACGAAGGCAACACTGGCAGTCCCACCACAAACCCCTGTCCCTCAGCACCACATCTCCAAACCCCTCCAGAACCAGGGGCTGGTCTGAGCTCTGAGCTGGGCACATGGGGTGGTACCAAGAAAGGGCGACTTTGCTCTACACTGGCATCCAGTCTTGGCTGGCAGGAATTTCTCAAAGCCCGTGAGATCTGTGGGTGGGTTCCACAGCCAGAACTGGGCCCCAGAGATTTGTGTCTCAATTTGCTGACGTGCACAACCTCAAATTTGGCACTTTTTTTCGGCCAGTAATTGGTTTATCCAAGGACTTGTGGGGTTTGCCCCAGGAGCCTTCGGTGAAGTTAATCTGGGAAACAGCTGGTGAGTGGAAGTGGTTAAAAAAGGCAGATTTTCTGCCTCCCTCGGCTTTTTCCATCAAATAAAAGCAATATTTAAAAGTGGGGGGAAAAAAAAAGTAAAAAAGGAAAATAATTCTGCTGCTTGCACAGAACTCCAGAACCATCCACTCACCAGGGCAGCCACCATCTGTGAGACATATTCCTTTAAATACCTTCTTGCCTGGATTTTAATATAGATATTAAAGATATATTCAGTATGAACTACTAAATAAAACACAGCATGGTTCTCAGGCTGTCCCACGGACATCTCATAAAGTCAGGATGTGATACACAGATTTTTTTATCAATCCAGCAACTATTTCCAAGAATTTCACATCCCTTTCTTTGCCCCTTTAACTGTGCGGGATCTGAGAAATCCCTTTTTTTTTTTTTTTTAAATTCGCATCTAGTGGGTTTGATGCAGGAATTAATGACTTTTAAGCTGGAACAAAAGCGAAATAAGAGCATGAAACCAGTGCTGTCGCTTCCCCTCGGCCTGAAATGTGTTTCTGCAGGAGCTCAGCCCCAAAACCACCCTGCCTTAGCCTGCTGTGGTCACTAGATGTTGCTGCACGTCCGTGGCAGGGCAGCTCTGGGTGGTTTGGTAGGTGCAGAACATCCCTTTCTGTCCCCACACAAAGATGATTTCAACTCTTTATAAACATTATTAATAAAACCCCCTCACTTTCCTCGTTCTGTGACAAAGCCACTCCCGTCCACGTTCGCTCCACGGAGCAGAGCAGTTTTCCCCATCGCCCAAATCTTGGGTTTCATTTTTTAACCGGTTCAGGTGTTTCGGGAAATGTCATTTTTTCCCCGCAGAAATAAGGATTTAGCCAAGGTTAAATCATCTCTCCTTTCCCTCAGGCTCCTCCTTTCTCTTCAGGGTCTTCCCAGGTAAAACATTGGCATTCCCACTACGTGGCTGCTTCCCAGCACTGTGGGATAAAAGCAGTTAAATAAACTGTATACTTAAATATAGATAAACTTTATACTTAAATTCATATAAACTCGATATGTTGAGCAGTCTCTTTAATTGCTGTTCTCAAATAGGGATTTTGCAGGAACATCATTTGGGAGAAGGAGTGATGCTCATCTAAGGAAAATGGGCTGGTTATCCTCTTTCACTGACTAATCCTTAGGAAAAGCCACTTTTCTCTCCCTTGGAATCACTGTAGGGATAATATCCAGCTCTTCCCTGAACAAATGTGCTCCTTAAATCCCAGCCAAAGCTCGGGATCTTGCTCAATGTCTCAGCAAAGCTTGGGCTCTCGTTTGGTAACTCCCCTAGCACTGAATTTATCACAAAGAGTTTTCATTTTAACTTCTGAGATGTGCCCTTTCCTTGGAATATTTCCCACATGGACAGTTTGGATACATCTTGGAATCAGTGGAGTGTTTCAGTGCATAATAATTAACCAGCGGAGCTGGGCAGAAGTAAATTTTATGTCGTCCCAAATGTCAAAATCTTAACCTTAAATTTAATATCAAGATGGAGATTTAAGGAAAAATGAGCAAAGAATTTATAAAAAAGAAGTGAGTGAACGTGGAGCAGAGCATTTATGGAAGGAATTTTGGATTAACTAGAGAAACGAAGACTTGCTGCTTCAAACACCCACATCCTTTGCTTCAATGTTCTCGGATGCTTTGGGTCCAACCCAGGGATATTTTTAATAATGTCTGTATTCCCCGTGGGTGGAAATGCTCCAGCCAGACTTTGGCTGTCTCGAGGTTCAGGGTTTCCTCTGAGCCAGCAGTTCTCTGGTTCTGCCAGGTGGGATTCATCCCACCCTGGGAGAGGTGGGTTGGCCCAGGAGGAGGAACCCACCTGGACACCTGCCTGGAGACTTCAGAGCCCCAAGGGCCCTTTTCCAGGGACTCCAAGGGAAAGGAGGAGAGGAAATGGCCTTGATTTGCGCCAGGGCAGGGGCAGAGCAGAGATTTGAAACAGCTTTTCCCTGCAGGAGTGGGCAGGAATTGGAATGAGTGTCCCAGGAAGTGTCTCTGGAAGTGTCCCAGGGGTGTCTGGATGTGGCCCTTGGGGACATGGATCAGGGGGGATCCTGGTGCTGCTGGGGTGATCCTGAAGGTCTCTTCCGACCTTGATGATTCTGTGAACTTAAATAAAGGGAAGAACTCAGAGGAAACCTTGAGAAGAAGCAGAAAATACCCAGAAAATATGTGAAAGCTCAGAATGAAACACATTTTCCCAATTAAATTGTATCTGTCTGATGAAAAGCAGGTTCTCCAGTTTTTCCCAAGCCCAGCTATTGTCAGGAGGAGCTGTTGAATTGGGCTATCTGAGTCTTTTAATTTATCACTGCTCTTTACTTAGAAATAAAATTTGTCTCTCTCTCCTGCACTGGAAAGATATTTATTTGAGCCCCTCTGAAAAGCAGGAAAAATCTGGCACTGCAATCTTAAATCCACGATGGACAGAAGTGCCAATGACCAGGAGACAAGGCAAAATTCTGCATTCTAGGGCTGGTAATTCCAGCATCCATAGGACTGGTGATCCCAGCATTCCGACACCAGCCTGGTTTCCTTCCCAGGCCTTGGTAATTCACATTCCCATTGCTCTCCTTTAGTAACTGCGAGTAAATGTGCTTTGGATCCCTCCTGGGAATCTCAGCCTCACTTTTATAATTGAGTCTGGACCACGTTCAGCAAAAGATGCCCTAAAAAAACCAAAGAAAGGGGATTTAATTCGGAGCCAACTGTTTCTCTTCCATTGAAATTTCTCTTCCATTCTCATTCCAGTGAAAAAGAGAAGCTGTATTGACCAGTGTTTGTTCGTAGCCTGTGACCACCTGGGGCCTCTGGGTTTATTTAAGAGGTAACAGGTCAATCTGCTAAAGGGTGGCAGAACCCATCAAATACAAACAACTGAAAAGATTTGTCTGTGAAGTTTGTTTCCTAGTGAACAAATCAAATTATTTGTTTTCCCCAGGAAAGAAAGCCTAAAAATTTGGGGTGTACTGTGTGTTTTTTTATAGTTCCTATGTACATTAATCATTAGGGTGTGTGATGTCTGCAAAGATGGTGTTGCTCTTTCTCTTTTACAGGTGAAGCGACCGAAGCACAGAGAGACAGAGTGTGGCTTCTCAAAGGCTGCCAAAGCCATCCTGCATCTCCTCAGGGCAGAACTGCCCCTGCTCAAGGACAGCTGTGACCTTCCCTTCCCAAAAGACATTGAGGGGCTGGAGCGTGTCCAGGGAAGGGAAGGGAGCTGGGGATGGACCTGGAGAACACGTCCTGCGAGGGGCAGCTGAGGGGGGATTGTGGTGGTGCTGGTGATGCTGGTGGCACTGGGTGATCCTGGAGGTCCCTCCCAACCTTGATGATGCTGGGATTGTGTTTCCTACAGTGCAGCTGACAGCTTGTCTGCTCTTCCCTAAGTTTGCTTCCCGGAATTGCTGAGCACAACATTATCCCTTGAGCTCCCCTTCTACACCCCCTCCTTTGCAAAGTCTCTTTTCTTCTGCACCGAACGCGCCGCTTGTGCCTCTGTGTCTGTGACAACGACACTGCTCTTTTTTATTTCTTTTCTTTTTTCCTTTTTTTTTTTTTAAATTTCAAGAAAGACAAGAGAAAAAAAAAAACAACAAACCCAGAGAACTTCCACTTGTAATTAAATTTTGCATGTGCGGAGGGAAGCCTTCGGATTCAAACGTGTTAAGTACCCACAGAGTTAACAACATGTCACTTGGTGAGAGAATTTTCATAATTAATGAACTGGTTCAATTTGCTCTGCTGCTTGACTTTGATTAATACATTTTTGAGTGTTCCCACTGGGACTCTGTCCAGTTTGTTTAGTAAGCTCTTATGTCTATATCCAGTTCATGTGTATGGATCAAAGTGTTGGCACCAAACGCTGGCAAT
Source organism: Sclerurus mexicanus (assembly GCA_013396755.1). NCBI lineage: Eukaryota > Metazoa > Chordata > Aves > Passeriformes > Furnariidae > Sclerurus > Sclerurus mexicanus. Next base: position 112,730 of record VWZF01001078.1, read on the forward strand.
GTTCAGCTTTGGTACAGCCATTCTGACTCCACTTAACAAGGAGATAGCAATATATCTTAAACCGGGTTCTTTGTGACTCATTTAGAGGGGAAAAAAGAAAGGAAAGAAATTTCACACCCTATTGTGTGGAAATGCTGTGATTTAAAAGTTCATCTCACGCAAGCTTTGCCAATTAAAGAGGTATTTATCAATCCAGGCAGTAATTGTGCAGCCCCAAACTGGCAATTTGTTCAATATTGAGCATTCAGCTGCAAAACTTCCATAATTAACAAATTAATGAACATCACCCTTCTCTACCCAGCTGCTGTGCTGCACATTTACCTCGCTCTCCATGCTTTGGCACCCCCGAATCCCGTGGGCAGCACAAGGATGTGCACCAGGCTCTGGAAAGGGGTGAAATCCCATTCCCTGGGCAGGATCCAGGGAGCTGGGACTGAGGGACTCTTGTTTCATGAGCCCACGTCTGTCCAAGCAGGATGGTCTGAAGGGGAAGGAACTCCCAGAACCCCAGGAACACTTGGAGAGGAGCTCCAAGACCAGGGAGCCCACCCTGTGCCCGATGCCCACCTTGTCCCCCAGCCCAGAGCACTCAGTGCCACGGCCAGTCCTGCCTTGGGCACCTCCAGGGCTGGGCACTCCAACCCTCCCTGGGCAGCCCCTTCCAGTGTTTGGGAAACAAGCTGCAGGTATGAAAGTGGATTTTTTTTTTTTTTTATGAAAGTTGCAGTGGTCCCTGGGACAAAATCACTTCCTTTGGCTTTCATCATGAAGGAAATCTCTGAATATCCTTTGCCTCCCAAAAATCTCAGGGTGTGCTTTGTACTCAGTGCAGGTGTATAAAGGTTGCTGTGCTGGATTAAGGTCCATGAGTATGGTGGGGAAAGGGGAGGATTTAGGAAGGAATTTCCTCATGGGAAGGGAGGGAGGGTTGGAGTGCCCAGGGAGGGTTGGAGTGCCCAGCCCTGGAGGTGCCCAAGGCAGGACTGGCCGTGGCACTCAGTGCTCTGGGCTGGGGGACAAGGTGGGCATCGGGCACAGGGTGGGCTCCCTGGTCTGGCAGGGCTTTTCCAGCCTCTGAGGGGCATCACCAGTCAGGGCAATCCCACCCTTGTTTTGAAGGCTCACAGGCAGTGCTGAAGTAATTCCCTGTCTCTGTTTCCCGGGCTAAATATCCTCCCCAGAGAGCTGCAGGCACAAAGGGGATTAATGTCAGTGGCAGAAAATCCCCTGAGAAATCCCTTGCAATAAGAAAATATGAGAAGACCCCAGGAAGTTTTCAGTGAACGCTAGGTATATTTATATATATTATAAATATATATATATATATCTCCACCTCAGCCCAGGGCTCCCAGCTCCGTGCCCTTGGCTCCCAGCTCTGCCCTCCCAAACCACAGCAGTTGCAGAAGTGTATCTGAAGCTTGCGGGGTTTAAATTCCTTAGAGGAATTGCCCTGAGCTTTCCCTGGGGTGACAGGAGCGGGCAGTAAATTCCCAGCGGGACCAAGGTGTCAGCCCTGGGTTTGTTCCCATGTTACAAGGCTCAATGCTGCTGGAGAATGGACAATGGGAGACAAGCTGATGGAAACCCAGAGAGCACTGGCAGATTTAAGTGCGCATTGTTTCGCTGCTGGTAGGGGAACAGGCTCAGAACAAATGCATTCTTTTCCACTTTTCCCATGGGGTTTCTGCTCCCAGAATACTCCAGGGGGTTTTATGGCTCTTTATTCTCCTATGGAGCTAGGCTGGGAGAGCTGGGGGTGCCCAGTCTGGAGAAGAGAAGGATCCAGGGGGACATCAGAGCCCAAAGGGGGTTGTAAAAGGAGACAGAGGGACTTTTTATATGGGCAGAGAGTGACAGGACAGGGGTCAAGGTTTTAAACTGAAAAAGGGCAGGGTTAGGTGGGACGTTGGGAAGAAATTCTTCCCTGTGAGGGTGGGCAGGCCCTGGCACAGGTTGGGCAGAGAAGCTGTGGCTGCCCCTGGATCCCTGGGAGTGTCCAAGGCCAGGTTGGATGGGGCTTGGAGCAGCCTGGGCTGCTGGAAGGTGTCCCTGCCCATGGCAGGGGAGGCACTGGATGGGCTTTGAGGTCCCTTCCAAGCCAAACAATTCCATGATTCTAAGCACATTTTCCTGTGCTGATTTTTAAATCTTCTTTTATGTGGAGTGTATATGAGCCCTGGAACAGAGGGGAGAAAAAGGCCTCTCTCTTTTGCAGTTGATTTGACAAATGTGTTTGACAGACATTTTTTCAGGGCTCTGTTCTGCTCTTTGCACCTTTGATCAGCCAGTGGTTTCTCTTTTTCTTTGTCAAACTCTCAGCAGTAACGATACAGGATGTTTCAAAAATGAGAAAAGCAAAACTGAGGAAATTACGGAGTTGACAGGAAGACTCATAATCAGGTGTGAGAGGCAAAAAAAGTTAAAAACATGATTTCTTTCTAACTCACTGGGTAGATAACCTGACAGGAGGTTGCACTGAGGTGGAGTCAATCTCTTCTGCTACGTCTCAAGTGAAAGGATGAGAGGAAATGGCCTCAAGTTGCACCACCAGGGAAGGTTCAGATGAGATATTAGTAAAAAATTCTCTCTGCAAGCGTGGCCAGGCCTTGGAATGAGTGTGCCAGGGAGGTGGTGGAGTCACTGTCTGTGGAAATGTCCCAGAGGTGTCTGGATGTGACCCTTGGGGACATGGATTAGAGGTGATCCTCGTGGTGCTGGTGATGGTGGCACCGGATGATCCTGGAGGTCTCTGCCAGCCCTGATGATTCCAGGATTGCAGGTGGATGCTCTGCCTTTATCAGACCCTCCCAGCAGAGCCCTGGATGCTCAGGACTTGCTCCCAGCCCAGCAGCAGAGCCAGGGCTGCTCCTCTGAGCTGCCACTCCTTGCTTCCTGCTTTTCGTGCCCAGCTGGGGCGGCACCACATCTCACAACAGCCTTTGGCCTCGCTGCTGTTGGAGCTGCGCTTTGAGGAGGATGTTGTCCTTCCCAATTTCATTCCATCCTCCCCCCCAGCAGACTTTCCCAGCATTTTGGCCAATGCCAACCTGGCTTGGCAGTGGAGAAGGTTCAGGAGGTGCTTTCACATTCCAGGTCTTATGCCGTCATGGATCAGTTACAGTTTGCTCTACTTTGAGTCTTTTGTGACAATTTACCCCAAATCCTCTATCCTTTACATCATCACACTCCAAGAACACCCAGAATACACAGCAGGTCCCTTCTCAACGTGGATCCAGACTGGATCTGTCCAGGATTTAATAACTGGGTCGGGCTTTGCTCTGTGTTTGTCACGCCAGGATAAATTCACAACCCTCTCTTGTCTCCCTGAGAATTGAAGCTTCTAGTTGGGAAAACGATTTGCAAACTTTTTGCCTTCCAAAAATATCTGACATTGATTTTGCTGTTATTGCCACGTTTTTTGGAGGCTCTTCCTCCAGCAGAAAACCTGAGGGGTCAGAGGAGATAAGATTTTAAGAGAGGGAAATGCCAAGATACTTAAAAGAAGGGGAAAATTGGCATCATTGAGTGGAAAAGTCAAAGAAGTCCTGGAAGGAAAACATCTTTCCTGGTACAAGAAGGAGGGAAGGAAGAGAGGGGACAAATTAAAGTGGAGGATTTATTGTCAACACAAACCTCCCAGTGCAGTGTGTGGAGAAGCTCTGGGGGTCCCTGTCCCACAGCAGTGAGGACAGGAGGAGCTCCCTGTGTCCAAAGGGACAAATGGGATGCACGGGCAGCACCTCCATCCCAGGTCCCAAAATCCCAGAAAAGCCCTGCCAGCCCATGGAGCCCACCCTGTGCCCGATGCCCACCTGAGTGCCATTTCCAGGCATTCCTTGGACACCTCCAGGACTGGGGACTCCACCCCATCTCTGGATGGGATCCTTCTCACCCATGGGAAGAAACAACTGCTGGAGGGGTCAACAAAGATTGCCTCCTTGTCTAAGGCAGGAACAGTTAAAATTCCTCTGCCTTGGGGCTTCGTTTGGAAGGCAAACTAATTAATTAATCTACTTCACCTGGTTTTTGGTAATTAATTCAAGTATTCATGTCCTGTCATTGTTTACACCATAACTGATATCACTCTGATGAATAAGCAGCTTTGTCACAGCCCCCAATGGATTGGGAAGTGGGGAAACAGAGGGAAAAATAAGATCCTTACCCCCCCAGCAGCAGAATTTTAAGTTCTGCCCCATAAAGGTCTCACTCCTCCAGGGAAAGCAGGGAGTTAACTCAGGAACTGCTCTGCTGAAGCTTCTGCCTGCAGAAGAAGTGCTTGATCAAAACAGGACCCGTCACTGTCATCTGCTAATGAAACACTGCCATTGTCATCCTGTGATTCCAAGGGAAAGAAGGAGCAGGGCTGCTGCTGCTTCCCTGCCTCTCGCAGAACACAAAGGTCAGTGACACACAGAAAATGGCATTTCATTAACTAGACGTCTGTATTATAAACATTATTCCCAGACGAGCAGGAAAGTCCCAAAAATCTGAGTCACTGGCATTTGAATGGATGTTTTGTAAGACCTTTATAAATAAAGCATTGATGGAATAAACAGCCCCTTTGGATCAAAAAAGGGAAAGTTTTCTATACACACACACGCAGTTTGCATAAAACAGGGCTGGGATTTAGAAGCGCTTCTTAAATACAAATAAAATTGTGATGCTGTCAGGAGATTTATTCTCTCTAAACTGGAGGATAGCCTAAGAGGTGTGTTTTTATTTCAATATATATTTGCCTCAGCTTGTACTCATGCCTAATTTATAACTTGCTCATTTTCCCTTCTCTGATTCTAGTGATGATTGTGACCCTTGCAGGGTAATTTTGAGCTGCTGAGATGATTCAGCTTTATGAAGGGAAGGCACTTTAAGGCAGTTTTTGCTTCTTGGGAAGTCTCATTGCCCTGTGCCTTCGAATTCCAGGCAAGTCCTGTCCTCGTGGGTCTGGAAAAGGCAGCTTTGGTGCCAGCAGGATGTTGTTGTGGACACGTGGGTTGGAGCAGGAGGAGGGATTTCTACCCCCCTCTCAACTCAAAAATTCCTAATATTTCCCAAGGATTAGGGAATGCCTCTCCCAGGGATATCACCAGAGCCCTGAATTCTTGAGTTCCATCCTGCTCCCATTTCAGGCTGAGGGCAGGAGGAGAGGGAAGAGCAGCAATGTTGGGAATGAAAGCTCCTTGGCTCTGCAAAACAGCAGCAGATGGAAACCTGGGAAGAGTCAAAAGTGCCACATCTAACGTTGGAGGGCTTAAACCAAACTGCCTTTCAGCATTATTTTATTTTTCCTTCTATTTCATATCCAGAGGTACTGCAGGAACAATTAGTTTCTTTGGAAGATCCAACAGGAAGAGCAATTCCAGCAGGGAAACCAAGAGCAGCACGCGCACATACGATTCCTGCGCTGGGAATTTCAATGCCGGGGGTCCCCCACCTGCCAGGGAAAAGGAGGTTTGGGGAGGGGGATGTGTGTTTCTTCTCTCCTATTTCTTTGATTAATCTTTAATGACAATGACGTTTTGCTTTTGAATCCAAAGCTAAAGCCTGTGACATTTATGGGATCCTGCAGAGAATCCCAACAGGTATCTCCTGTCCATCCACCTCCCTGGAGAGCTCACACGTTCCTGCTATTTGGGATCAAACCAAACAGCACCAGGTCCACGAGCAGCTGCTAAAAGCTGTTTCCCCAACACTGCCAATGGCAAACTGTGCCGTGGGCTGTGGTGACAACCCAAATAACGGCGGAGCGAGAATAGCCCGCGTGCGTGGGTTTCATTTAGTTGCTTCGGCTTGATTGGGCAATTTGGGGGCTGCGATTTCAGGCACAACTTCAGTCAGCTAGCAATAAAAATAAATAGAAATAAAAGCACAAGCAATTGGAGACGACTGTGGGAAATGCTGTTTGCAGAGGAACGTTTCCTGGCTTTATCAAGCGTGCTGGGGATGTGAAAGGGCTCCACATGAGAAGATAAAAAACTCCTGCACAGACACGTGGTGTCTGTGCTTCCTTCTCCAGGTGAAAAACCTCCCTGGGCTCCCTCCTGTTTTCCTTGGGACTCTCAGGTCCTGGAGGTGAAGGGGTTTTGCCAAACACAGAAGAGGAACAGAGCCAAGGATACCCCAGACATCCCAAGAGATGCCTCCAAGGTGCTCCTCTGACCACATCTCTTCATTTGTGAACGTGCGAATAATTGCTGCACATCTCTCCGCTCTAAGCTTGAAAATTCTACATTTCAGCCCTTCCCTTGCAGGTTTTGCACACCCTGAGTGGATGAACGGAGGATTTTAAGGAATTATGTTTCTGTTAGAGTGGCCTCATGTGATGTTTTAAGTGGATTTGGATCCAGTTTGATGGATTCCAGCAAATCAGAGATTTCCTACCGTGTCTGGAAAGAGGAGCTGAGTTAAACAGCACCAGGACCGTGTGAAAAGGCACCAGTGGAGGCCACAGGGGAGCCCCCAGAGGAGTGTAGATAACACTCATGGGATGGTTTGGGTGGGAAGGGACCTCAAAGCCCACCCAGTGCCACCCCCTGCCATGGGCAGGGACACCTTCCACCAGCCCAGGTTGTTCAGAAGATCCAGCTTGGTCTCGGACACTTCCAGGGATGGGGCATCCAAGTTTTTGGGTATCATTTTAGTAGATGATCTCTTCTCAAAGTTGTTGAAGCAATAAGAAATCAGAAGGTGAAACCCCTGAGGGATGGACATGATTAAATAAGCCGTGTTAAGGCACCAGCAAGACTGTCAGGATTTTCCCAGGAGAAGACAAGCCTGGATAAGCGAAAAAAATATAAATTACAGCAGCTTTTCTGCATGTTTCTCCCCAAATTTACTGATTTTAGTCACGTGTGAGCTTTGCTGGTCATGCTGAGCCACTTCCAAAAGGAGAGGAGAGGAATCACAGCCGCCTTCCTATGGATTGTGGTGGATCACGACAATTCCATTGGAACTCGTGGCAAAAACCCACTCAGGAGATGGGTCTGCGCCGGCCCGGATTGAAGAGGGACAACTCTTTCTTAATTTTCTTATTCCTCCAATTGCCCGTAAATGGGAAAGTATGAAAGGAAAATGGGGACATTTTGCTATTCCTGGTAAAAGCAGAATAATAGAAAAGCAAACCTTACAATATCCTGATGGGAATAGTTGAGAAAGAAACAAAAAAAAAGTGGAAAAAAACGAAGAAAAATTAAGTGAGCCAGAATTTCAGGATGTGCAGATCAGGAAGGTTTTTTGCAGCCAACAGCTCTTATTCTTTTCCCTCCTTTCCAGAGGTTCTGGCCCATCTCTGCAATATTTCTCTTGCCCCAGAGTTGGCTGAAAAGCAGAGAAATCAAGAGCTGCCAAGCGTGGAATTCATGTCAAATCCCGTGTTGTTCCCCCTGATGGTGGTGGGATTGCTCCACACTCCTCTTGCTTTTACGAAACAGAACCAACCTAGGGCTGATTTTTTTCCCAGGAATAAATTGGAATCTTCCAGTATTTTCGCCCACGAGTGTTTTTCCTGCCATTTGTGGGAGAATAAAGGCGGGGAGACATTTGTATCCTGAAGAAAACCAGGTGCACACTCCAGCGATCCGCGACGTCTTCAGCATCGCTTTCTGCCACGAGTAACCTTTCCAAATGAAATCCGGGTATTGATTTAGATCAATGCTCTTCATTGCTTGGAAGGTGATGGACTGCGTTCCCTCCTGGTCCTGAAAATTCGAGTTTTTCAGCCCGTTTTGGGTCAGAACACATCGATCTGCCATTTTAGGATTAAATTCGTTGTTAGCTGAGACACTGATAAAATGGGCTGGCCAGCAAACCCGAAGTTCTCCATCACCAGATCTGAAACTGCCGAAACTGAGAGAGAGAAATTATTTCCATTCATAAAAAGCTGGCAAATTACGGGGCATAACATGAAAATGAGAGCAAAACATGAGCTTGGGTTGACATCATTCACGCCGAAAAGGAGTGAACATATGGAGGAGGCTGGCGGAGAAAACAGTTCCACAAGTGTGAATCAGTTTAAGGGAATTGATTTGTTTCTGACACAGAGTGAAGGTTAAAAAGGAGGCCGAATTAAGAGATATAAGTGTCTCTGGAGGGCATTTCTGGTGCCAGGGTGGGCACAAGGGGCTCATATTTTTACCCAGCTTCCTTCCCCTCCCCTGCAGAAGGTGCTTGGTATAATGGGCTCCTTGTCCCTTCCTGGGCTGCAGGAGGTCAGAGGGTGAGACCTTCCCTGGGATTGTCCAGCCTGCCCCCTCCCTGTCACCCTTTTGCTGCAGAGGGATGAGGCTCTACCCCAAAAAGAGCTGAATGTGCCCAGGGTGGGCTGAAATCCCACCGGGGACAACCCAAGCTGAGTTGGCAAATTGAAGTCCCTGCCTCCTTTGGGTCATTGAGTTGAGCTGCTCATTTTGGTGGTGGGAACCAAAAGGGTTGTGCAAAGTCGGGAGGTGTTTCCTCACCAGCAACCCATGTTTTCCTGCAATCAATTGTGTTTAAGAACTTTACACACCTGAAGCTTTCTAGCAAATCCCGCTGCACTGCGATGAAAACTGTGAGCTGTGCATGGAGTTAGGTGGGGACATGTGGGGTTTGTGTTCTACCAACAGCTCGTCTGGGGGAGGGTTTCTGAAGAGCTAAAAGCACAGAGCCAAAGTGGTGCATCTCGTCACCCTCTTCTCCTGCAGCAAAGAACTGCACATCCTTGGCCAGGTGTGTTGCTGCTTTTGTCCTGCTGCATTATTGAAAAAAAAAAAAACCAAAAAACCAAACCATCCTGAACTTTGTGCTCTTGGTTAATGTTGGCAAAATTGTCTTCGTTCCATCTTCCTCTTATAGAAGAACACCTAAACAGAGAAACCCATGACGTGAGTGAAACTGGCACTTCAGGCTACTGGATTGATCCTGGGGCTGGCGGTGTGATCTCACTGAGACACTGAGGCAACAACCCACTGGGAAGCACTTTGCCAAATCTCTTGGTATTTTGAAGTCTTTTCCAACCTAAATGAGGTCTTTTCCAACCTGAAGGGCTCTGTGATGTTGAATGCCCTGTGGTTTGAGACCACTGGACAATACCTTGTCTTCTGCATAGCTCTGCTTCTTTAAAAGCCATTTTATCTCCCAACCATCTGTTGTTGGAGCGCAGAGGGACAGGATGGTTCCGTTCTGAAGGTTATTGGGATAAATTACCTGGAATCCTGCAGGTTTTCCAATGTTTTTACTTTCCCTCCCCAAGACAAAAAAGCAGATTTAAATGCAGAGAACGGTCTCTTTCTTTTCTCTTTCTGCCAGTTCATGAGGCAGCATCTCGTGCTCTTCTTTTGCACGAAAACTCCCCAGATCTCAGCATTGCAGTAGGATCTGCTGCCTTTAGGGCTGCGCCTCCCTAGAACTGTTTGTTACGTAGATCTTCCAGCCCTGTGAGATTTTGGAAAGAGCTCAGTTTCCACTCCAACATGTAAATAATGTCCAGGCTCGCACAACGGCACTGAACCCAACAACGCTTAGGAAAACGTTTCCTTGAAGGGTTTCCTCTCCTAGAACGTTTCTTCACACAACACGTTGATGTTTCTCCTCACTCAAGGCCTGGCCTCTTGTTTTCTTGCTGGACATTTTTGTAGCCTGGCTCATTCCCCACCTCTCCCCCACCCCGATGGTTTTGGAGATCACTTTTTGTCATAACTGCTTTCCATCCCAGAAAAGGCTTTTCCCTGGGCTGACCCCATGTCCAAGGGTGGATGGTGTTGCATAGAGGTCTTCCTCCCACCCACGTGCCACAAGGGTTTGTACAGGTCGCTTCTGTCTGTCCCCCACAGAAGTGGCTTTTCCCTCCTTCCCTTGTCACACACAGCTTGTCCCCATGGTGGGCCAGGGAACATTTGGCTCTCGATGCCTCGTGTGTGGTGGCGCCATCAGGACGAGGGTTTGAGTCTGTCAGGCTCGTAATTCCACCCAACTTCCCTCTTCCAGACTCCCAGACTGCAAATACAATTTTTTAAGGCCTGGACAACACTCTGAGGCACAGGGTGTGACTCTTGGGGTTGGTCCTGTGCAGGACTAGGAGTTGGACTCGATGGTCCTTGCGGGTCCCTTCCAACTCGGCATGTTCTGCGATTCCATGAAATGGAAAGAAAATCTCGCCAAAGACAATGGGAGGACTTCTGGATTCCATGAGTCCAGGGTTTTTATCCAGGCTGATAAAAGCAGGGTCTTATGTGAACAGATAAAATATGGGGTGAGTGTAAAGCTCCAAACTCCAGCTTAGCCGTGCTTGAATTTTGAAGATGACGAACGATCTTCCCATGATTAATTAAAGATCATTAATTTAATAATTCTGTTCTCCTCGGAGGTACACTCCAACCCACTCAGCATCCTTTTAATTTCTTTACTTTGGCAATGCAACAGCATCCTAAAATAAGTAAGAATGGCTATGACAGATTTCTTGTTCCTGCTCCTGGCCCAGAGCTGGGGCAGAGTCGGCTCCAGCCATCGGGGCAGAGGTGAGGGCAGGCAGATATATGGTGGGTGTCAGAAATGGAACCCGAGTGCTCCACACTCTGTTTTCCATGGCTCAGCTCATCAGACCTGGAAACGCCCCCAGGCCAACGAGTGACAGGGACCAGCCCTTCATGCCACCCGAGCAGAGCCCGGGGCTGAGGTGGGGGTGACCCAGGGGTGTTGTCCCTGCAGCTGTACAGCTTCAGATCAGGGCTTGGAGCCACCAGCCAAGTCATTCCCACCCGGAGAGCGTCAGCGCCAACATCTACAAGGCAGCACCCGACGGGTTCTCTCCTTACGTTCCTCCTTGGGAGCGTCGCTCAGCCCGGCTCCTTCGGCAAACCTCGCTCCTGTTTCTTTGTCTGTTGGTAGGCTGTAATTAAAACATCGTGGGGTGATTAATTTTGATGTTGTGTTCCACCAGCGGGTCCGGATTGAGCAGCTGGAGAGCCTTTTTCAGGCTTTCCCTGGTGCCAGAGACTGTTTCATTGCATGTTTCCTCAGCCCGCCTGGAAGCTCCACCACAGCACGGCCAGAGTGGCTCTGGCTGCTCTGCCTGCAGGGAGAAGGGAAGGACCTGGCAGACCTTAATCCAAGGCAGAGAACCTGTGGATGCTGGTCTTTATTGCCCCTGCCTGTCTGCCCTGCCTCGCTGCTCACACCAATACATTCTGCTCTCACAGATACTCCTGTCAAGCCAAGGTGACCCATGGGATGCCCCCACAGGCATCACTTTGCTTCCTCTTTGTGTTGGTGAGAAGGTACAGAACACATTTTCCCTTCATTTTTAAGGCAAATGAGGAAAATAAAAAATTCGATTTATTAATGTTCTGTGTGGAAAGGCTGGGAGAGCTGGGATTGTCCAGCCTGGAGAGGGGAAGCTTTGGGGGGACCTCACTGTGGCCTTGCAGGACCTGAAGGAGCTCCAGGAAAGATGAAGAGAGACAATTTCCAAGGGATGGAGGGACAGGACATGGGGAATGGCTTCAAACTGCCAGAGGACAGGGTTAGATGGGATATTGGGAAGGAATTGCTGGCTGGGAGGGTGGGCAGGCCCTGGCACAGGTTGGGCAGAGAAGCTGTGGCTGCCCCTGGATCCCTGGAAGTGTCCCAGGCCAGGTTGGACAGGGCTTGGAGCAACCTGGGCTGGTGGAAGGTGTCCCTGCCCATGGCAGGGGGTGGGACTTTAACGTCCCTTCCAACCCAAAGCATTCCATGGTTCTGTATAAAAAGCTTATTAATATTTACCATGTCCTACTTTAAAATGCCTGTTGCAAACAGCGTCATGTTGCTGAACTTGAACTCTGCCAAAGCTGCTCTATTTTCCATGTGGCTGTAACAGGGAAGGGAACAAACCCCACTAATACTCCCAACGTTATCCAGGGAATTCTCTCCCAGGCTCCTCATCTATGAAAATCAGAAATATCCCCACCTCAGCTTGTGGAGTTACTCCTGTGAAACACAAGTGAGTTAAAAAATACAACAAAATAAAGATAAAATAAAAGCCAAGAATCAGCCCCAAGTTCCTGAGTTTGCAATCTGTTTTTCTGCACACAGCAGGAAATATTTGTTTCAAATCCTGGGTATTTCCAAATATCTGACTTCTCAGAGGAGTAAAAATGCAATCAAAGTATTTCCTTTCAAAGCTGCATCACTTCATGATTAGTCAAGGGCTTTTTGTAACACGAATTTCCTTTGCAGAAATGTTTTCTATTACGTCTGTTTGCTTTTGTTTGTTTCGTTTTATTTTAGCAATCCAATTAAATTCCTCTTTTATCTGGATGGAAAAAGAGGTGCTGCTTATGTAAAGAAATACATCTGCTGGCATGCAGGGCTACTATAGGAAATGTCTAAATATTTCCTGGGTTAGTTTAGCCCTGTCTGTGCTAAAATAGAGCAGGATTTCACCTGGGAAGTTACGAGCAGCGATTTCAGGATGTCCTTGTGTCCCCTTTCCTTCAAATATGAAAGCTGAGGTGTCACACGTGCAGCGTCACAGATTGAACCAGCGGGAAGCATCCCCCCACATCTGGATGTGCAGTTCGGATCATGTTGGGATTTAAAAGCCTCCTCATTTAAAATCCCTCATGCTTTGCATTTTCCTGTATGGACATGATGTGGAACACCTTCTCCAACATATTTTAAACACAGACCTGTGAGGCAAAATTAATGCTCCAATTGCACAGTTCTGGATTGTTCCAATGTTTAGGGAATGGCTTATTCCGGGTTAAAGGACTGGGAGTTACTTTGAGAGAATCAGAGATTAACAAAGCTGGGTTGGAAGGGACCTCAAAGCCCACCCAGTGCCACCCCTGCCATGGGCAGGGACACCTTCCACCAGCCCAGGCTGCTCCAAGCCCTGTCCAACCTGGCCTTGGACACTTCCAGGGATCCAAGGGCAGCCACAGCTTCTCTGGGAAATCCATTCCAGCCCCTCCCCACCCTCCCAGGGAAGGATTCCTTCCCAATATCCCATCTATCCCTGCTCTCCTTCAGCTGAAGGCCATTTCCCTTTGCCCTATGACTAAATCCCCATGGAAAAGTCCCTGTCCAGGAGGGGACTGACCCAGGGATGTGCTGGTGGCTCTTATGGTGCAAAGCCATGGAGAACCATGGTCACCACAGAGGGTGCCTGATCCCCTCAGGTGTTCCCCAGCCTCCCCTCTTCTCCTGGCACTGCCACGCTGACTTTGGCATTTTAGATTCCAGAGAAAGGCTCCCCAAAACCTCCTTCACAAGGAGCATCCCTCAGCATCCCACATGGCTTTGATCCCACGCTGGTGGCCGAGCTGTGGCTGCTGGGGAGGGCTGAGTGTGCCTTTGGCTGAGTGGCTGGGAAGCCTCACATGGAGATGCTCCCAAATTTATTTGGACTGGCTCTGGCTCCTCCTGTCACTGGGAGAGAGCAGGAGGCTGCAGGAGGAGCTGGTTCTATTGGGAACTGCAGAGGAAATTGTAGGAGGCAGAGGAGAACCAACAGGGCTCTCTCAGAAATTCAGGGCACTTGAGAGAAGCAAACAAGCAAAAAAATAAATCAATAAACCTTCCCCCTTGCAAAGACATCGTTGGCAAAACACAGGGCTTGCGACATTTTGGTTGGTGCTTCCTAAAACACAGGCTGACTTTGGCAATAGCTGCGTGTTTGTAAATAGAGAGGTTTGCTCTGGGGAAATGTTGTCCCTAACTGGAAGCACTAGGACAGAACCCTGGGGTTATTTTCCTCTCCTCTCCTCTCCTCTCCTCTCCTCTCCTCTCTGTAGAGGAGAAAGCTTCACAGCCAGGTCAGCGTGCTCTTTGCTCTTTGGATGGCAGTGTGTCTCATTTACTGAAATCACTGCCCTGCGATCCAGTGCTCACTTCCAGCAGGGATGTGGGACAAAGCTGTGGATCTGCTGCAGGAGGGCACGCTGAGCAACAGGGACCTGCTTGAAACCACGGTAAATTAAGTGGCACGAGTAGGTACAAAATGCCATCATTTGTCTGCTGTGTTGGGAGAAGGAGAGGCTTGTAGCAAGAAAAGATGGGGTGGATTCGCCACCTCCTTGGGTGGCTTGGTTGGAGAAGCAGTGGCTGCATTTGCATTTTAATCCATGTTTTGTCTCACAACAGGCACTGCTGGACACTGAAACCCCAAGCTGGGAACTTCAAATGCCACGGCCGCTGCTGGCCCTCTCAAGTCTTACACAAAATCACGGGAAAAGAGGGCCAAAAAATCCCAGTTTCTAGGCCAGGTTGCCAGCAGAGTCAAAGAAAAAACACAGCTCTGAGTCCGGACCAAGCGCCTGGCACTGAACAGCTGGAGCTGGGCGAGGTAGACACCACTGGTTTGGAGTCTTTAAGCTGCACATCCCAAGTAAACCACAACAAAAGCTTAAAGAGGAAAGGTCAGACCTGTGAAGTGCTATTTGTTTTCACTGAAACTTCATCTCCCACTTACCCCCAGCCTGACCAGCGGCGGAATCAATTACCACTTGTCAGACTGAAACCTGACCCCAGAAATGAAAGAAGGACATGACCTCTGGGGTGGGGAAGGAAACCACCAAGGAGCCACTTTCTCCTGCAGCGAAGGGTTAACAGGCCTGATCCTCCTTTTCCCCCCTCAAGGAAAGATCAATACCGCTGTTCTCTGCGCTCGCTCTTCCCTTCGTCGGGGATGGCCAGTAGGACAGTGAGGTTATTGGGATTGGGTTTCATAAATTACTCCATTTAATAATTGAAGACTAAGAGGTTCCATACATTTTAATAGCCTTTAGTGTAACTGCTCAGGTTTGTGGGGCTCATAATAGATCAACTTCAGCTGCCTCTGCCCCTTGAGGTAATGCTGCCTGCACTTACCAAGCTGCTGTTAAGTACGGGAGCAGCTTGGCCAAGAGTGCTCGGGCTGAAGGCAATTTCAGGCCCAGAACAGCATTCCCAAAGGGACATCTGGGACACACTGTTGGTTTAGCAATGGAGCAACTGAGAATTCTGGCTTTTCGGTGTATAAAATGATATAAAGGCATTAGTTGTGACATCCAGGACCAGCCTGGACTGTTCCTCAGCGAAAACATCAGCAGTGAGTCCACGCAGGAGAGAAGGAACCCCTTCTTATGTTTCCATTCGCAAGGAAATGCGAATCATGCACAGAGCTGGAAAAAACCTCTTGGGAAGGCCAAAGGGAGGGTTTCACAGGGTTAGAGATGTGATGTTTTTGGGCATATACAGAAGCCTGGCAGGTCAGCGGTTGGGGTGGAGGTCTCAAACTCTGATAGCTGTGGGGACAACAAAGGGCTGTTGGTAAAACACACAAGAACAGAATGAACCAGGAGAAAGGACCATTTCTGGGCCAAACATCCTCGGTCTGGCTGCTGGAGATAGGCAGAACACAGCAGGGGCAGGGAGGAGGTCGGGAACTGGGCATGGACCGCAGGGGGATCAAGGTCCTCAAAGAACCCTGAGGCCTCTTGACCATTTCCAGAAAGGTCTGAGAACATGGTCTGTGCATGAGAAATGATTTGCACAGAAAGTGAGAAACTCATCTCCAGGTGGGGAAAACTCAGCGATGAAAAGATCCTCCCATGGAGCCCAGGTGGCACCCCAGGACTCTGGCCACCCCAGATTGATGGATTGATGCTGGAGGTGGGACTAGTGATTCCTCTTTCTCCCTTTCTTTCTCTCTTCCTCTCTTCAATCCATCCTTTTTCTCTCTCCTCCTCTTCAATCCATCTCTTTATCTCTTCTCTTCTTTAATCCATCTTTTTTTTCCCTGTCTCCTCTCTCACCCTACACCTTTATCCAAACCCTTTATCCAGGAGATCAAGGGCTGGCTTATTCCAAGTGTGGAATTTATTAATGAAACTCTCTAAGATTTGTGGACCCTCTGACTTTTGTTGTTCTTCTCCACCAGGAGCACCTCTGAATTTTGGATGCCCCCATCAAAACCACCTTGGACATTCTGGCTTTTGGGGTTTGTATCATCCAAGCTGTGTAGGAAACGATCCAATTCCAACTCCGTTCCTGTGTCTTGGCTTTGGAGGTGCCCTTCCAGGAGATGTCTGTGGACATCTTGGCTCTGCATTCATTACGTGTTGGTGTTGGTCTTGACTTTAATCCATCTTGACTTATTTTCCTTGAGTTCTGCTATTTCTGCCACAAAGGAGTCACATTTTTTTGGTGAGCAGCTTTATTTCCACAGCCCTGTCTCCTTCCTAAAGCTGCTCAGGTCTCTCCCACTGCACTTTCTGCTGATTTTCCCCAGGAAAAACTTCCCCACATGGACACCAGGAATCTCTCTCTGGCAGATAAGGTGCAGATACTGCCCTTGTGGGATGTGTTTCTCCCTTGAGAAGAAAGAGGGTGTCCCAAAGAGGGTGTTGAATGCCCACAAACACGTGCTGGATTTTCTAAGGGCTTCTGCCAAGACCCTGCTGACCCACCAAGCATCAAGAACTGCTCCACATTTACCCTTTCTTAAGCAATTTCCCCTCCTGTGCTGCATCATTTGTATGTTGATTTTTATGTTTCGGTATGTAAACGAAGGGAACTTCAATATTTCTGCACTTAGGGGTTTCATTATCTATTTTCCCCTCTAGTGATGGGCCAATTATTCTAATTTCTTTTTTCACTCTGGACTCCCTGCAATTCAGCAGTTTTTCTCGCTGCCTCTGCCTCAGGAAAGAAGAAATCTCCTAAGGGCACTGATTGTGGAAACATCATCAAATCAAAGCAAGTCAACAGAAATGAGTTCCCTTCCCCTCTTCCCACTCCCTTCCCTCCATCACTGCCAAGCAAACAAAGCAGGCTGGAATGTGCAGGAGGCAGGAAACGAAGGCAAGGAGGGACAATTTGGAAAATAAGAGACACTTTATTGAGTTTCACAATAAAAAAAAGTCTTCTGTGGCCCTGATTTTGGGACGTGGCGCTAAACTGGTGCTAAGATGATTTAGGGGAACCTTTGTGTGTGAAGAACCTCTCTGGGTCCTTGTTAAATCATCAGACTGGGACAGACATCATAAAGGAAACACAATGAGGTGGCCCATGGGGTTTCTGGGCTGAAAAATATTTGGGATGTAATCATGGATCAAGCCAGGAAGGGGAAAATCCATGAAATGTATGAAATTGGAGATGCGAACATCTCACCTTCTTGTGGCCTTCACATTTCTCCTCTGAATTTGTGTGTCCCACCAGCCTCAGCCTGGTTACGATTCCTTGAAGAGAATGGGCTAATCCCACAGCCTGGAATGTTTTAGGGACACACAGGGGAGTGCCACACACACTACAATTAATCAAGCAGAGCAACAAAGGATGTTTTCCACCTGAACCCTAATTAAAATCCTGAGTGCAAAGCCACTTTGGAGGGATTGCAAAGCTTTGCGTTTGTCAGCCACGTCCTGTTAAACGTATTTTGTAAATTAATACATCTGCAAGTCAGTCTGTGAGAGCTTTGGGGGGGGAAATACTTTAAAATTCTGGACTTTAGGAAACAGCAACTGCTTTTCAAAGGAAACGTCTGAAAATTCTGCACGAACGTGTTTTTCTAAATAGCTGAGATTTTTGGCATAAAAAGATGCAGACACATGAAAAGTCTCAGACTTGGCACCTCCCTGGCTGGACAACCCATTTTGTGAAGGATGGATCCTTCAACAGGGCTCTGAAGGTCCTGAGTTTCCGTCCTCCAAGACTCCTTCTGCATCCAGGCTTGGATGGATTCTTTATTTAGGTCTCTGGAGTCTCAGCTCTGCTTCCTCTTGCCCTTTGCCCAACTTTTCATGACTAAGGACTTCTGTCAGCCCTTCCTTCCCTGTCAGAAGGTCGGATCCCTGCATGGGATGTGGGCATCCCTGCATGGCCCAGTGCTTTGGGTGGACAAGGCTGTGGAGAGCGCACATCCAGGGCTCTCTGCACTTTCCCCCACTCTCACTTCTGCTGCTGGTCCGTGGGCAGCTCCTGCTGGTTGGAACTGGGATGTTGGCAATGGGGGGCTGGTGTGGCTTCTCCTGGAGCCTGATGTCCTTTATTCAGAGAGACAAAAATTCCTCAGAATCACAGAATGGTTTGAGTTGGAGGGACCTCAAAGCCCCTCCAGTGCCACCCCCTGCCATGGGCAGGGACACCTTCCACCAGCCCAGGCTGCTCCAAGCCCCGTCCAACCTGGCCTTGGACACTTCCAGGGATCCAGGGGCAGCCACAGCTTCTCTGCCCAACCTGTGCCAGGGCCTGCCCACCCTCCCAGCCAGCAATTCCTTCCCAATATCCCATCTATCCCTGCCCAATTCTAATTTGAAGCCATTCCCCCTTGTCCTGTCACTCTGCCCCTATAAAAATCCCTCTCCTTCCTTTTTTAACGCCCTATAGGCACTGGAAGGTCACATCATACAGACAACTGAGCCACGAACCTGGAGGGGCTGATTCTGAAAATTCGAGCTTGAATTTTCTTTGCAAAGTGTGTGTTTTCCCCTTTGGATCTGGTCATTGTGCTTGTGGGTTAGAAAATGGGACTTAGGAGTGGGAAGGCTCTGTGGGCAGTGGATGGGATTTGGGAAGGGTGGGATTTACCCTCCCTGTGGGGCTCTACAATGCAGACATGCACCCATCAGTGATCCCTTTGAGGAGACAAGAGCTCTGTCGGGGGCCTAAATGCCTCAAAGAGAAGAGTTGTAAGGCAAGATGAACTGTGCCTTGAAAACGTAGTTTCCTTGGGCTCAAAGGGACTGTGGGCACGAGGCTCAGTGAATTCCATTTGCATCAGTGACCCCATTTGCATCGTTGTCAAAATTCCTACTACGCCACAGTGGCCAAGGAATGTTCCCAACAGCCTCTCTGCATGGTATTATTTCTGGAATTGCCACCTAGGAAAGAATGACACCTTCACACCTGCACTTTGGTAGCGCTTTGTATCCCTGCCCCCTTTTTACCGTGTAATTGAATGAATCCTCTCAGCCTCCTGCTCTGACCCCTTCGGAGGAGGCGAAACTGGAGCAGAGGCACATGAGAAACTAGAGATGCTGATCCTCCTCACATTTCAAGGGAAAGGATGGCCCAGAGTGACTCAATCAGTGTTTCGAACGCTCCAGCAAAATATCTGGCAACGTGTCTGTGGCAATGCTTGGGATGATACAAAATGCTCCCTCCTCCGTTTGGAAGAGAAGGGGATGATGAAACCACATCCTCAGGCTTAAACTAGAAGCTCATATTTTTGTGCCTATTATCTCATTTCCTCTGGGCAATTTTTGAGGCTGTGCATGGAGGTCATTGCCTTGTCAGCAAACAATCATTTCACCCTTGAAGGCACTGCTGCTCCTGAATCGGTTTGTCCTAAAAGAGGCCATGAATTCCTCTCCTTTATTCCCCTGAGAATATCCAGAAGCTTGCAAGAAGGAACACTTGAAGAACATTTTCAAGAAAGTTGTTTTCCTGGCTGAAAAGTGGCAGGATAAGGGGGAATGGCTTTGAATTGACAGAGAGTAGGGTTAGGTGGGATATTGGGAAGGAATCCTTCCCTG
This sequence comes from Sclerurus mexicanus, assembly GCA_013396755.1. Lineage (NCBI taxonomy): Eukaryota > Metazoa > Chordata > Aves > Passeriformes > Furnariidae > Sclerurus > Sclerurus mexicanus. Next base: position 132,199 of record VWZF01001078.1, read on the forward strand.
GGAGGGTGGGCAGGCCCCAGCACAGGTTGGGCAGAGAAGCTGTGGCTTCCCCTGGATCCCTGGAAGTGTCCAAGGCCAGGTTGGACAGGGCTTGGAGCACCCTGGGCTGGTGGAAGGTGTCCCTGCCCATGGCAGGGGGAGGGATGGGATGATCTTTCAGGTCCTTTCCAACCCAAACTATTCTATGATTCTATGAACTTAAGCATGAGTGTCTTTTTTCTTTCTTGGCTTTCTTGTTTGCTTCTGAGTTAGAAGTCACTTATCCGTGCAGCTCTTATGGCTTCTCTTTTATGGATGGGGAAATGAGAGAGAGAAGAAATGACGTGTCTCAGTCACACAGGAAGTCTGTGGACATGCTGGGTGTCCACAGAGCTCGACTGCCACGTCCCAGTGTGGCAGTTCAGAGCTCCAACCACAAAATAAAAACCCAAACAAACTGTCAGGTTCTTTTTATAGCTGGAACCCGGCACTGATATATGTCGAAAGACCCATGAGGAGTCTCCCACTTCGAGTGTATAAAAGTAATAGAATCCTGGAATCCCAGGATCCCTGAGGCTGGAAAAGCCCTGCCAGCCCACGGAGCCCACCCTGTGCCCGATGCCCACCTTGTCCCCCAGCCCAGAGCTCTGAGTGCCACGGCCAGTCCTGCCTTGGGCACCTCCAGGGCTGGGCACTCCAACCCTCCCTGGGCAGCCCCTGCCAAGCCCTGACCACCCTTTCCAGGCACAAATCCCTCCTGAAATCCATCACGCTGCCCCTCAGCCCGCTGGCAGGCTCTTGCCCTGGGTTAGATAATCCCGATTTTAATACAAAATAAGCGTTTCATGTAGACTCAGACCTAAGGCTGAACCCCATGTCTGTGCTCTCCTTCCATGCACGAGCAGCACATCCCTGGCTGCTGCCCAAAACTCCAGCTGATCCCTGATGAGAAGAGGTGCCCTCTGAGGACCAGGGTGTTCTTTTGAGCCCTGTGATGGGAGCAGCACCCACAGAGGCTCTGGGTGCCCCGAGCTCACAGCACCACCGGGTCAGGAGGTGACACCAGGGCTGGCAGGCAGGACCACCACCCTGCATCATGTAGTGCCTGCCGTGGTGGCGGGGAGGGGCTGCACCCCGAAGGAGACCTTTTTGGAAGGAAAATAAAGGCAGGCAGAACAGCTGATTAGTTACTGTCGTGGGTCGCTAATGGGTGCCGTGGTGATAAGGTGGTAACCAGATAGGAGGCAGAGAGGGTTTTAGTGCTAAGTACTCCTTTGCCTCTGCGTGGTGCCTCATTACGGCACTTGGATCCCCTCCTCCATGCATTTTTTATGACCTCACCAGTTTTTCATTTGACTCTCACTCCTTTTGCTCTTCTTTCCATCCTGTCCGGGTCCTGAGGCGAGGTGGAAATGTGTGAACTCGTTGTCTACCAGCACTCACCCCTCTTGAGAAGATGGGAACGAGTTAAAATCCCCCAAACTCAGCTTCAACTGTTCACCACATTGCACAGTAAAGCTCTATTAAGCCTGTTCCGTGGTGGTTAGCAACTCCTTCCTAAAGCTTCCTCGAGCACAATTTGGGGGTCACGTGGTTGCAAAGGGGTCCCCAAAATCTTCTTCACTGAGGTGGAGGGTGTGAAGCACGTCCTCACTCTCCTACAGTCTCCCCCCAGCGCTGGGGGCGTTTCACAGGGAGTGGGGCATCCCCTGGGGCTGTCTGTGGCAGCTGGAAGGCAGATGTTGGAGGCCGATCTCCTTCTCCTGGACAGGATGGCAAGACCCAAAGAGGTCATGAGAGCCAAGGGTGCAAATCCCAGCACCTTTGGTCTCGCTCTGGTCTGAGACAAGGGCTGGAGGGAGGAGGTTTGCAGCATTTCCTTATTGCCTTGTGCCAGCACCAGCTCTTAGGAAGAGGTAAAATTCCTGTCTTGGATGACCCACAGTCAGTGTCCCCTGAAGAGGACACTGAGGGCAGAGCTCAGCGGGGGCTGCAGCTCCTCCCGAGGGGCAGCTCCATCTCTGACCCCTGTGAGCAGGGACAGCACCCAGGGAAGGGCTGGGGCTGTGCCAGGGCAGGCTCAGGGGGCATCTCAGCAAAAGGCTCTTCCCCCAGAGGGTGGTGGGCACTGAGCAGGCTGCCCAGGGCAGTGGGCACGGCCCCAAGGCTGCCAGAGCTCCAGGAGCCTTTGGACACCGGGACAGGGACAGGGGGCATTGTTGGGGTGTCCTGGGGTGGCACTGGATGGTCCCTGGGGGTCCCTTCCAATTTAGGATATCCTGTGATTCCTTAAAACAGAGACATTTGTTGTATATTCTCAGAGGGTGGTGCTGGGACAGTTGTGTGGTCAGTCAGAGGACCATCAGTGCCAAGTGAACCCTGTTTGAGGTACACTGGATATGGGCAAACCCTCCCTGGTCTAATTCCTCTCTGCTGACACAATAGATGAAGACCCAGATCTTTGTCACAAGAAGGACACAGCAGCTGAAAAACCTTCCAGATGTTGTGCTGTGCTTTTGGTTTTGCTTATAAACCAGGAGATTTTGGAAAGAACCTCCTTTGGAGTTTTCACCTGACACCAGCTGGAGGGAAACCCTCTGGCTTTTGGCTGGCTTTGGCTGTGGTCCTGCCCCAAGCGGGAGCTTCTAGCCCACGGGTCCGGCTTGGCAAAGGCACCCTTGAGTCATGAGATCCACAGCTGGGCACAGAGAGGCTTCTCCCTGGCGTTTGAGACCTGTCTGGAGCTCCTGAGGGAGTTTCTGCTACCTCAGTGTTGCACCTTCTGCCGTGGCAGGAGTTTTCCTTTTGGTGTTATAACAAATCTCCCACAGATCCATCATCGGCCTCGTTGTTTCCTCTCACCCAGTCGCTTGGAGATAAAAACTCCTATTTTTTTGTCCTGCAGACAGGTGCAAATGGATTTCATTTTCTGCTGTGGAATTGTTATCAACATTATGCTCCCTACCAAGCTTTGTTCTGGAAAACTGAGCAAGGATCCGAGCAAACCCAGAGCAAAAGAAAACTCTTGCTTGAGAAAACTAATAAAACTGATTTATTTATTAATTGTGTTCTTACATTCTCCCCCCTCCATTTTAAGTGGTAATTCTTTGAATACCATAAAAATAGCAAAGATTAAATATTCAGTATGGCTTGATCCTGATTTTATTTGTTGTGTTGTTAAGGATCACAAGGACATTTTCAGATTTGCCATCATTTAAGTGCTCTGATCATCGAAGGACTTGGAAGCCCTGAGAGCTCTGGAATTCCCCAGTTAACACTTTTCCCTCTCTCTCCCCACTGGTTTTCCTTTCCTAATCGGTAGTTTCGGCCAAATCCTCCTTGTAATTCCTGTTGAGCAGGGATTTTGGGACAGAAGTTGTGCCTTTACCCATTTCAAGGGACAACTTCGAGGGCTCAGAGCTGCCCAGCAACATTCTTAGAGTCCCTCGGGTGTCACAAGCCAGACCCAGCTGGAGGATTGTCCAGGAATTTGACTTTGCAAATCCTAAGCTGGTCCCTGATGTCAGAGCTGGAAGTGAAATCCTAGGCAAGCAGACCCTACCGAGTATTTAAACCTGCAAAACGTGATGGAAAAAACCACATCAAATATCTGCTAAAAGCTGCAGTGCCGAGTGCAGAAAGGACTCGGCCCTTCCTAAAACGCTGCTGACCTCAGGGGGCTCCAGCGAAGCTCCAAGGTTTTCCAAATCAGGAACAGAGCTGTAGGAACCCATGGAAAATCGTGTATTCCCTCCAGTGCTCTCGTCCAGCCTGGGCAAAGCTGTGGCTCTGCCTGGCCAGCTGAGATGAGCTTTGTTTTGCTCCCAACACGGAGTTTTTCCCTCGGTGTGTGACCCTTGGATGCCCTCAGGAGCAGAGCGGGCATCGCCATGCCAAGGCCGTCGGCGTGTCCCAGTGCTCCCATATAAACCAGCTGGGCAGGACTCTGTGGAGCCCGAGGAAAGACGTGAAGATTCCTCCTCCAAAGATGTGGAGTGGCTCCAAGGAGGCTCCTTTTCTAATTCTCCTGCCTCTCCGTGCCAAAGAGCATCTTCTGGCTGCTTTAATCTGCAAAATCCATCTTCCTTTCCCTGCCCTGAGAAGGACTGATGTTTTGGGGTTGTGCCGTGCTGTATTAAAATCCATATTTCAAACAATAAATGCTTGCCATTTATCCAGCCTGGCCTCCTTTCTGTGGAGCCAAACTTCGAGGCAGTTAGCTAAACCTCTCAGTAATATGAAGCACCTTTTTCATCCCCTGCCAACACTGTAATGCCTCCAATAATTTATGTTTAATTTTTAATACCGTTATCTATCAGGAGTCATTATGTGGGCTGCTCACAATATTCCATTTTCTGTTATGCGGTTTTGCTGAAGATCATGGGCTTAAAAAAAATAACATAGAAAGTGCTGCTGCTTTTTGTGCTGAGTTTCCTCTAAAAAAAGAAGGATTGAGGCATCTTGAAGGTTCTGTGTGTCAGGCCCTGAGAAGTGCTTTGCCCTGCCTTTGGATCCGCTGATACTCGAGTGAGAAGTGGTGGCAGCTTTGTGATTTGTGCACAGCTCTGAGCGGGGTCCTGCACGTCCAAAGGGATGTTTCGGTGGTTCTCACGTGCAGGGTTCAGGTTTTGGGGACAACAGTTTACGCAGAGTCCTCCTGCCTTGGAGCAACAGCCTGTTCCACACGGGCAGTGGGAGCAGCTGGTTTTATTGATCTATATTTGGCAAAACCCCCACACTGATACGAGCACCAGACCTGTCTGGGGGACAGGAAGTGAAATCCTGGGGGCCAACAAGGTTTTCTGGCCAAATCTCCACGTTGTGATGTCTGTGTTGTCCCTCTCAGGCTCGGGAGCTCTCTGTGTGAGCTCTGCTCTTCTGGGAGGGAAAAAAAATGGTTATTTCCCTTTTTTTCCTGGCCAGACCACAGCTTGTCCTGACATGCTCCTGCTTTGGGAATTGGGCCTGGGATGTGTATGGGACTGCTGATGGAAATCTATACCAAGGAGGCCACTTGAGCTTTGGATACTTGTCAGGGTCATTTCCACCCTCTGTGTTGGTGAAGAAACTTCAGGACAAAAACAATCCTCTGAGACGGGGTGGATAATGCATTGAATTCCCACGGGACATCAAAGCTTAAAACTGCCTTTGTTCAGAAAAATAAAAAGTTAAAATAAATCTCTCCTCGCAGCAAACATGCCCGAGTGGCTGGTTCTTACAAAAACACCCCAAAGTGATGTGTTCTGCCACACCCACCGATCATTCCCGTGGAGAAGAATTGGGTTAAACAGAACCCCCGCAGAGAGTCTTCCAAGAAAACATGTCCTGCTTCATCCCAGAACACCTGGACCTTCAAAAGACAGAGACTTGGGAGCTAAAATGAACACCTGAAGATGCTCCACTTGGTGGGTTCAGGGCAGGTGTTGGTGTCTCCCCACGTGAGCGCAGGGGATTTTCTCCCAGGCTGTGGCACTTTGGTGACACTCAGAGCCGTGACTCCCTGCTTGAACTCACCCAATCATTTAGGTTGGAAAAGACCTCTGAGAGCATCAAGTCCAACCTACCTGGACTCATCGTTTTGCCAGACCTAAAACACATTTTGCACACGCCCCGATTTATCTGTTTTTTTAGTTCCCCAAATTATTTGGCCTGATGGCAGCCATCACCTACCCCTGGGAGTGCTGCATCGTGGAATCTGCACCCGCAATGCTGCTATTAATGGGCTCCAGGCTTCGAAATCCAAGGTAAAACTTCCCTTGGCATCAGTGCCAAAGTATCCCACCGAGCCACATCCAGCCTCGTCTTAAAAACCTCTCTTAAAAACCATCCCAATGCCTGATTACTCTCTCTGTAAAAATATTTCTTGGAGCACTGTAGGGAATTCAATCCTTCATGGCCGTGAAATGAAGGAGAACTTGAGGTTGGTAGGAATAGTGTTTGGCCCCTGAGTAATTCCCATTATTGTTCGGGACCTGTCTCAAGGCTGGATCCACAAATTCACTAAAACTGTTGGATTTAAAGGAAAAGAGATGAAAGAGGGTGAAAATAGACACAAGAATGTTACAACTACCACAAGAGTGAGATGCTGGGCAAAGGAGAACACAGGAGAGATGTAAACCTGTGGGAAAGAGTCCAGAGCTGATCCCAGGGCTGGAGCCCCTCTGCTCTAGAGCCAGGCTGGAAAAGCTGGGGGGATTCACTTGGAGAAGGCTCCAGGGAGACCTGAGAGCCCCTTCCAGTGCCTGACGGGGCTCCAGGAGAGCTGGAGAGGGACTGGGGACAAGGCATGGAGGGACAGGACATGGGGAATGGCTTCCCACTGCCAGAGGGCAGGGATAGGTGGGATACTGAGAAGGAATCCTTCCCTGGGAGGGTGGGCAGGCCCTGGCACAGGTTGGGCAGAGAAGCTGTGGCTGCCCCTGGATCCCTGGGAGTGTCCCAGGCCAGGTTGGACGGGGCTTGGAGCAACCTGGGCTGGTGGAAGGTGTCCCTGCCCATGGCAGGGGTGGCACTGGATGGGCTTTGAGGTCCCTTCTAACCCAACCCACTCTGTGACCCTCCAGAGGGGGTTCACGGGCGTCTCTCCAGTCCTTGTGTGTAGGGAGACCCGGGAGCCACGAGCCCCAATCCCATAAAACCCCTCCCAGGGACAGGTGGGAGCTGTTCTGTGTCTGCAGCCCAGCTCTGTCTGCTGCGTCTTCCCAAAGGCTTCAGGGAATTTTCCTGGAGCCCTGGAGAACTTTCCCAGCAGCTTCCAGGGCAGATCCCTCTGCTCCTTCAGGCTCGGCTGCACCGAGGGCTGTCAAGGCAAATTGGAGCTGACAGCGAGAAACTGCTCCCATAGATTTCCTATTGCTCCTTTGAACCAGTCTGGATTAAATTGCACCAAAAGGGCTGACAGCCTTAAAATCCAGGCCATTAGATCACATTAAGGGCTGCAAAAATCTGCCTGCTTTCACAAATTTCAAAGTCAATTGAGACACAAGCCCAGTGGGCACCCCAGAGCCCCGAGACACAGCAGAGCCAGCACGGGGGGTGTGTGTGAGTGTGTGTGTGTGGTTCCTTCTGCAGCCAGACCCAAATCCCAAGTGTTGCCCCATATCAACGTTCCTCAAACTCCTGTGCACAAAGGAGATTCGTGTGTTATAGAAAGGAAGAACAATGGGAATGGATATTTCCTTCAGGAAGGCTCCTGGCAGCGCTTTTGGAAGCATCACTGGGACTTACCTCGGACTCATTAATTGCAAGAATAGTGTGTGTGTGAGAGCAGTCCCAGGGAGCAAAAGGTGTTCTTTGTCTCAATAAGGGACGAAGATTAACACTTGCATGTCAGGTGGATTAAGAGCTCAGTGCCGGGGATAATTTGAACACACACCTGCTGCAAATATTCCCCTCTAACACATTGCCACTGTCCCAGAAAAATACTGAGCCCAATAAATAGAATTCCATAATGCTCATGTTCACATGCTGGGCACAAAATAGTCTTTTGGGACAGGACAAGGGGAATGGCTTCAAAGGGCCAGAGGGCAGGGATAGGTGGGATTTTGGGAAGCAATTCCTCCCTGGGAGGGTGGGCTGGCCCTGGCACAGGTTGGGCAGAGAAGCTGTGGCTGCCCCTGGATCCCTGGAAGTGTCCAAGGTCAGGTTGGACGGGGCTTGGAGCAGCCTGGGCTGGTGGAAGGTGTCCCTGTCCATGGCAGGGGGTGGCACTGGGTGGGATTTGAGGTCCTTCCAACCCATTCCATGACTCTGTGAAAACTCTGCAGTTGGTAAAAACCCATGTTATTCCTACCCAAATCCAGTCTTCCCTCCCAGCCAGCAATTCCTTCCCAATATCCCATCTATCCCTGCCCTCTGGCAGTTTGAAGCCATTCCCCTTGTCCTGTCCCTCCATCCCTTGGAAATTGTCTCTCTCCATCTTTCTTGGAGCTCCTTCAGGTCCTGCAAGGCCACAGTGAGGTCCCCCCAAAGCTTCTCCTCTCCAGGCTGAAAAGTTCATGGAATTTTCATGAATCCTTCATAGACTTCATTCACCATCACAATCAAATAGTGTCTCTCTCCGATTCCAAACTCCGTGTGTTTGGGTGTGACCTTTAAGGTCATCCTTGACTCTTTTGATCTGCTGTTACTTTAAGGGTGGTTTTATCTGGGTGGAATAATTTCCACTGAGTGTTTTCATCCCAGTAACATCAAAAAATCAAGTTGGTTGATTTTATCGCTGCTAAAAACCCTTCTCGCACTAAGTAAGAGGGTCAGCCATGGCTTTCCTTTGGGTGGTTATAAAGGGAATGTCCCCAAATCCATCGGGGAGATCATTTGGTTCTCCCTGGTTCTCCCTCACCCATGAGAGCCATCACTCCATCCGGGCCAGAATCCCAGAGATTTAAGAGCATTTCCATTCCAAAGGCCAAAATTCTTTGGCATCCTCTCTTTACGTGCCCCACAAGGCACTTGAAATCACGGGGGCTGATTTTATGCGTCGAGCCACGTAAATATATTCACTATTTATATCACCAGCAATTCACCAACCATTTAATCCCAAAGTTTCCAGGGAGAGAAAAGTTCCGGAAAAGTTCCAGCTCTGCTGCCTTCAGCAGGGCCAGTAAATTCATGATGATCAAGCAGGTTTTGCAGAAATAAAATGAAGATATTGAAATAACAGCGACGAACACAACTTCCAGACTCCAAACCAAGTTGGAGGTGAATCACTAAATCAATGCTGGGTTTAATTTTGCTTTTCTTACCAAAGGAAAAAAGAAGAAGAAAAAAAAAGGGTCATGAATTCTTATCAAGCTTCCTTAAAGGACAGCTTGGCATTGGCTCTGCCTTCTTAAAATTAAAATTATATTGATTTTCCATTTTATTAAATAAATGTGCCTCCCCGAGCTTGCTTTAGGGAAAGAAAAATGTTTTCAGGGCAATTTTCTTTTCGGCAGTGGCCTGGACTTTGCCTGGGAATGCACAAAGGGGTGGCCCCAATTCCAAGAGCCCGGTGGCACAGGGCAAGTTTCACCCTCTCAGGAGAAATGGAACAAAGTGCAGCTTCTCTCAGCACTGATGTCTTGGGTTAAAACTGTGAATATTTGCATTGTTTAGGGAAGAAATTGGTGTTTGTATGAAAGATCCAGAAATATTTATATTATTTAGGAAAGAAACTCTGCTGTTTGTGTGAAATATCCGGGAATATTTGCATTATCTAGGAAAGAAAGTGGCGGTTGTATGAAATGTCCGTGAAAATTCACACTGTTCAGGAAAGAAATTGGTGTTTGTATGAATTGTCCTTGAATATTCACATTATTTAGGAAAGGAATTGGTGTTTGTATGAACTGTCCAGGAATATTTGTATTGTTTAGGAAAGAAATAGGTTGCATGAGATGTCCATGAAAATTCCCGTTGTTCAGGAAAGAAATTGGTGTTTGTGTGAAATATCCAGGAATATTTACATTATTCAGGAAAGAAACTGGTGACTTTATGGAAGAGGGCTGTTAATGCTGTTGAATCCCTCTGGATTAAAACTGGCAACCCCTCAATGGGCAAAGCTGTGAGTTACACCCATTAGAGCTTCCCTTGGATCTTCGCAGCTCGGGAAGAGTGCGAAGACCAGATTTTAAGACACAATTTGAGTGCCGGAGAGATGCCAAAACTCCCTTTGTTTGCTTGAAAAGCCGGTTAAGACTCCGTGGCATAATTTACCAAACACAGGCGCTCCAGAGCAAGGGGATGAATAATTTAGAAGCTCATTAACCTCTCTCTACCCGCACGATCAACACAATTAGCAGTCTCATCAACCCTGGAGAGGTGAACATTTCAGCACAGCACAAGGACCATCCCTCTGGCTCCGGGGCCAAAATACTCCGGCAAGAACCAAACCCACAGGATAAAACTGTCCTGAAATGCAACAACCACCTGGGAAACCGTCAAAGGCCCGACGGGGCAGCCTAACACCAGTCTTGCATCCCGGTTTTCCCACCTCTGTCCCACTTTGGAATGGCACAAAAGGTGTTTTTTCATGACACCCCAGCTTGGGCCAATTTTTAAACCAAAACTCTGTTTGTCTGTCCTGGTGTGGTGGGATTTGGAGATAACAGAAGGTTAGAAAGTGAAGCCACCCTCGGATATGAGATGGATTTTTTGGTGGAAATAATACCACAAGTCGATTTTTAACCATGTTTTGGAAGGAGAAATATAATTCTGGGCTTTGAAGGAAGAATAATGCCTTTCCAGGTTTGTTCTTCTTGAGAAGATCCTTCCCAGCCACGTGGATGCTCCTAATTGCACTTTTTTTTCACATAAAAACCTGGGTTTGGGGTTATTTGGATGCCCAGGGAAATGGGATGTTCCTGGCTGGGTATTTTCTCATGGGAGCTCATGGGTTCACAAAGAGTTTTCAGGTGTCCAATTCCTGTGGTCTTTTCCATGGCTAAATGAAGATTCTTCCCTGTATTATATTCCTTTTCTTCCCAGACTTTCTGCCCTAGACCCAACAAGAAAGACACAACCCCCTGCTGTTCACCGACCAATTAACATCCCAAATTATGGCAGCTGTCAAGACTTTTATTTTCTTCCTCTTCCCAGAATTTTCCTCTTTTTTTAATGCTTTTTTTTCTCCTTCTTTTTTGTTTCTTTAGCTGTTTTCATTTCCCTCTGACATTTCACCTTTTGGAAATGTCAGATTTTTCTCTTGTCTTCCCAGTTTTCTCCCCCCTCTGTAAGACCTTTACCTTGAGAACTCTGATAATGCTCTGAGGTTGTTGGGCCTTGACTAAAAGCCTTGTTTCAAAGGTTTTGATGGAACCCAAAGGTCAAAATATCTCAGAATTCACCAACTTTGTGTTTGTTTTCAGTCTCAAACATGGTCTCCTTCCATTCTTTGAGGAGATCCTGTGCAAATCCTATTGGATCTTGAAGATCTCTTGGCCTTTGATGAATGTTTGGGCAAATTTGGAAGAAACGCTTGGAGGGAGATAAACTTGGAGGAAGGAACCTCTTTCTTCTCCAGTCAGTCCTGGCAACTAGGGCTTGTGCCACCACCCTTCCAGGAGAAGGGCAGCTGGGGGACACTGGGTACAACCCCATCCAAGGGTATTGGGACACTTTCTGGGAAGGGGTTAGGGCTGTGCTGGATGTGGGGTCGTGTTATCTGCAAGGCCATTACCAGAAAGATGACGTGTTTATTAGAAGGTCTATTCGAAAATGACTGTCTGAGTCCCCATTTCTGCCCAACATTCCTGAAACTGTCCTCTTGCCATTGCTCTCCAGGATGACTCATGAATTGGGAAGAACAAAGGAGTGTTTCTCCTTCATGACAGGCAGGCTGCAGGTTGGGAGATCATGTCATGGAATCATGGCGTTATGGAATGGTTTGGGTTGGAAGGGACCTGAAAGCCCATCCAGTGCCACCCCCTGCCATGGGCAGGGACACCTTCCACCAGACCAGGTTGCTCCAAGCCCCGTCCAACCTGGCCTTGGACACTTCCAGGGATCCAGGGGCAGCCACAGCTTCTCTGGAAAATCCATCCCAGCCCCTCACCAAGCTCAGAGGGAAGAATTTCCTCCCAATATCCCATCTATCCCTGCCCAATTCCAAGCCGTTCTCCTTATCCTGTCCCTCCATCCCTTGGAAATTGTCTCTCTCCATCTTTCTTGGAGCTCCTTCAGGTCCTGCAAGGCCACAGTGAGGTCCCCCCAAAGCTTCTGCTCTCCAGGCTGGACAATCCCAGCTGTCCCAGCCTTTGCTCCCAGCAGAGCTGCTCCATGCTCTGACCATCCTGGTGCCTCCTCTGGACTCTCTCCAGCAGCTCCATGTCCTTGCTGTGCTGCCCCCAGGGCTGGAGGCAGCTCTGCAGGTGGGGTCTCACCTGGGGGACAGAGGGGCAGGTGTGCAGGGTTGGTTCTTCCCCCCGATCCAGGCCAGCCACTTCCATTGGGTTCAGAACTCCTCTCTGACTCCCAGAAAAAGACCTTTCCTTGCAAACCCACTTGATGCTCTCCCCACAGCCAGGATGGTCTGAGGACTCGCCACGTTCCAGCCCCAAGGCCCTCAGCAATTCCTGGAGCTCAGGTGACTTATTAATATCCGATTTGAGAAATGAGATCGAAACGCACGCTGAAAAATGACTTTTTTACTGTCGGAGCTCATTAGGTTTTATGCACCAAACAAAATCATTAGTCAGGAGATGTGGAACTCCTTGACTCAAGCGGGCATCTATTGAACATCCCCGGCGCAATCCGTCCTCCTAATATGGTAATTCGTTATTTGTATTTAATTAGCTGCAGGGTGAAAGGTTGCTGGGCACCGTTGTGCTGCCAGGGCCCCATGGAGGGGTTTAAGTACTTTCACTGTGGGCTGACTGTCTTTCCAGATCAATCTTGCCGCTAATGACAACCAATACTTTCAGATATGATTACACACCAGCTCCATCTTTTCATGAGCCGAGACTCTTTGGAATCATATGTATTGATCTTTTTAATAGAAGTCAAGAAAAATGAAATTACCGCGGCTTCTTTTTTGCAAAACTATGATAAATGGGAGCTGGGAAAGTTACAGAAGGCTTTTTTTTTTTCTCCTCTGGTGGGGATTATTTTAATCTCTAAAAATGATGGTCTTTTTAATAATGTTTGTCTTTCCATTATGCACATTTGCAGCAAAGCCAGAACTTATTTTTTTATTGCTTTATATAACCACATTTAAGCAAAGACATGTCAGAAGTGCCTGCTGGTGTATTTAGGGAACTCTCAAGCAGACTCTGGGCTAAAGGAGAAAGCAGCTTTTAGATGCCAAGAGATTGTATTTTCTTGGCATCTCCGGGTTTAATCCAATTTTTGACCAGTGTTTTGAGATGTCTACAATCAAGTATTCATTTGTTTCGTGTATAGATCTTCCCCTTCATTGCCTGTAATGTTGTGACAAGAGACTTGACTTATCTGCGTTTTCTTTCTTCCCAGAAGTCTCGTCCTGGTTTTCACTTATCCAATTTCCAATGGAAATAGATGTCTCGTGGCTCTCCTTTTGCTTCGTGTTTGTGAGCCTCTAATATTCTAAGAGGAAATGTGCCTGTTGTCCCCTGCCCCTGAGGCCTGGAGAACACCCTTCTGGCTTTATGTTATGCTACAAACATATTTCCACCCCACTGAGAACAACGTTGCCTGGTCTGACTTCTCCTTCTTGTGCCAATAGGAGGGAAACACAAAGGTGTAAGATCCAATGATAATTGTAACTATTCCTCTGGGATAAATTCCACTGCAAAAGGAGCGGGTGAGATAATCTTAGTGACACAAAGGCAGGAGAAAAATCATGGATAAATGCTAGGAGAGATGGGAAATGCATACAGGTGGCTCTCAGTGGTGTTGGTGGAATGGGACACACACACACACACACACACATGATGGGCAGATATTTCAAACCAGGGGCACAGGCAAAGCCCCTGAGCCTGGAGGGCAGTGCTGTGTTCTCTTATGGCCGGATTGATCCTCAGTCCCCTCCAACCTTCTGCGTTGTAAATCCATGGCCTTTTCACACTTATTTTCATGAGGCAATTTCCTTTTTTTTTCTAATCACACATAATTTTTAACTCCCCTTGCACTGTTCCTTAGGTGTCTGGACACTCCCAGGCATTTGGCTTTGCTGCTGTCCTTCAGACTCAGTATTTATCTGTCCCATTTCTTCCTGGACACTTTGGGAACCTGTGTCTTGCTGGTTTCAGAGGTCCAGATCTAACAGTTTTTGTGCATAACTTTATGCTTAAACCTGCACTGACTGAATAAGCTGACTTTATTCAGGTAAACCAGAATAAATACAATGCAAAGCAATTCTACAAACTCTCCTTCCCAGCATGGTTAGTTTGCATCGTCATTAATTAACAAAGAGACACCTCCCCAGGTGAAATCCCGGTCACAATGTGGGAAACAAACTCTAAAAACACCCATGAAATCTGCCTGTTTTGACTGAGCATGGACGGCTTCAAGACACTCTGAAACATCCTGAACTACTCTTAATGCAAACACTTAAAAGAATAAAGTCTGCTTGGGTTTTTTTCAAGTCATGATACACAACATTTATGTTTCGTTCAGGTTGTTCCTAAATTGGACCTAAGTGGGTGAGCGCACCCAGCTCCATTTGGTTTCTCCTCATTTTCCAACCTCCTGCTGCTGGTCACTGGGCACAAGGGGCTGAATGGGATGGATGGATGGATGGATGGATGGGTGGATGGAGGGATGGATGGATGGATGGATGGATGGATGGATAGATGGATGGATGGATGAAGGTTCTCCACTGGCATCTCTATCCCATGGGTTCTTGCTCCAGCCTTTCTTGCTGTGCCCGCTTAAAACCAGAGGATCATGGAATGGTTTGGGTCCTTAAAGCTCCTCTTGTTCCATGTCCACTAGACCATGTTTCTCCAAGCCCAGTCCAACTTTGCCTTCAATACGTTTTCCTTTGAATATCCCATTCCCAGGAGTTATTATCCGCCCAAGACCCTCCACCCCTCCCTGATTACCTTTAATATTCTATCATTTTCAATGGACTAGATCTTTTAAAGCTAAGCTTTTATATTTCCTACAGACAGGTCTGTGCTGCAGATGGACCAAGGCAGGTGATAAAACCATTTTTGTGACATGCTGCTCTCATCTGCAGACAATACAGGCCTTAAATGAGAAGTCTGAGCTGGGAAAAAAAGGCAATTATATCCTAATTGTTTTAGGTATAACTTAGTGTTTTCATTCAAATTAGTTCAGGATGGGTCAGCAGGGCTCGAACCCCTCCACGCTCAGCTGAAACCAGTTTTAATGCGTCTTTCTTAGAGCTGGTTTTACAGAATCGCGTCTGGCTGATCTTCCTGGCAGCTTTTTATTATTTAATGAAGAGACAAAACGAACCGCACTGGGCTGGAGAGTGTAAAAAACTGCACTGCAGTGTATTTATTTCAGTTTAGCTGGAAAAGCCAAATTACTCTGCTGGTAGTTTTAGGCATCAGCAATCATTTCTTCGCAAAACAACAACCAAGATGTTTTGAGCGCTGGAAGACAATAACATGCGACCTATAAAACACAAACAGCATTAAAGTTCTTCCACGCTGTTTATATGTGAGTTTTCAACTCGTATGTTTAGATTAAACACTTTTATTTTCAGCCAGCAAGGTACTAAAATTTATTATCACCCGTCCAAAGCACTGTGGAACCAATAATTCAGCTTAGTCCATCTAACACTTATGCTCATGAGTTTATGTGAATATATTCTTGAAGGAAGAAAGATCCAACTATTCCCGTGTTCTGGACCCCTTGAGGAGTCTCCTTATTTACCTGAATAATTCCAATGAGGCCTGTCTGGGCACTTGGAGCACTTGCAGGTCACAGAAATTGGGATTACTTAAAGTTTTTGAATTCTTTGAGATTTATGGGATGAGCCTGAACCAACGATTTGCTGCACAAAGAGTTTTACATGGAGAATATTTGCAGGATAAGGCAGGATGTAATTTTCTTTATTTCTTTACTGTGGCTGAGCCTCTCAACTTGACAAGAAGGAGACATTGGTGTATTAAGGGAGGAGAAACCTAAAATTAAATGGAGTGAAATAAAGTGTAAGTTTTCAGCATATTTTATTCTCAACTCGTCTCAATTATGACTTTTTAAGGCACTGTGTATTTTTTATTTCACTCCACATTTTTACATAGTAAATGTAGAGTGAGAGGAGGCAACACACCGTTCTTCTGAGAAACTTGCCTTTGCAACTCCTTGAAATCTTCCCTCCAAGGGAAAATTATTCAGTTTTTTGTCTGTCTGGAGCTTTATCCTCATTCTTCAGCATCACTGCTCTTTGGAATGGTGGTGTCACAGCCACTCACCATTCCATTGCTAGAAAGACTTTGCACAAGATTGCGGGGTTTGACAAACCATTGCCAAAGTCCAGGAATTCACAGTTGGTGCTGTAAAGTCAGCATTTCCTTGTGATTGTAAAGGAATGGCATCAAAGATCCGTGGTTATTTCTCATTGGAATGACAGGCAATTAGGAAGAGGAAAGAGGGAAAGAAGTGAAAGAAAAACTTTGGCCAAAAAGAACCACGGAATCCCAGACTGGTTTGGGTTGGAAGGGACCCTAAAGCCCATCCATTCCCACCCCCTGCCATGGGCAGGGACACCTTCCACCAGCCCAGGTTGCTCCAAGCCCAGTCCAACCTGGCCTTGGACACTTCCAGGGATCCAGGGGCAGCCACAGCTTCTCTGGGAATTCCATCCCAGCCCCTCACTGAGCTCAGAGGGAAGAATTCCCTCCCAATATCCCATCTATCCCTGCCCTCTGACAGTCTGAAACCATTCCCCCTTGTCCTGTCCCTCCATCCCTTGGAAATAGTCTCTCTCCATCTTTCCTGTAGCTTCTTCAGGTCCTGCAAGGCCACAGTGAGGTCCCCCCAAAGCTTCTCTTCTCCTAATTAAGAGTTAAAAAGGACTGAAAAGTCATCAACACCTTGGGCTGGGTTTGAGTGCTCAGGACTTGGAAAAACCTGTGATGTTCTGACATGGCAACGAAACAGTTAAACCCACGCTGGGTGTCCCCAGAGGAATAAATCAACACCAGTTATTTAAAATGGGAAAATATTTGGGCTGGCAAAGAATTTTTTCCATTCAACTATTTTTTTTCTGGAAAAGTTTTTCCTTCTGATGAACAATTTTTTTTTTTTAATACAAAAGTCTTTAATGGGAATCAGCTGTCTGCTTTTTTTTCCACCCTTCTTTTTCCTGGAAAATCTTGGCTTGTAACTGAAAGAAGGAATTATAAAGAAGGGAAGAAAACAGCATTTTGATGAAGATCTCTGTATTTGAAACAGAGGTGGCTACTAATTGCTGTCTAAAAAGTCAAATTGCCAACAAATGTAATAGCCAGAAACCCACAGGAATAAAGG
This sequence comes from Sclerurus mexicanus, assembly GCA_013396755.1. Taxonomy (NCBI): domain Eukaryota; kingdom Metazoa; phylum Chordata; class Aves; order Passeriformes; family Furnariidae; genus Sclerurus; species Sclerurus mexicanus. Next base: position 149,077 of record VWZF01001078.1, read on the forward strand.
AGAATATCCTTTTTGGCTACTATAGGAAGACAATTGGGATTTGGGATTGAAATGGGTTTTAGGAGCCTGGCTGCAGCTGATGGCCAGCAAAGGAGACTCATGGCTCACATGGAAGGGTGACAGTTGGCAACAGATCCCAACAGGAATTGTTTTCCCTCTGGAATTTGATAACTGTTAATGCTTCATGTACTTGGCTTTCGCCAATGAACACAGTCCTTCTCCCTGATAAGAAATTCATATTGTTAAACTCCACGTGAACTCCAAAAATATCGAGGTCGAAATGCTTCCCAGCAGATATGAACAGCAAATGTCAGAGCAAATTGAATAATTGAGCTTAATAAAATCAGCTGGGCTTCGGAATCTTGCTTTGGATGTTCCTGAAAGGACAATCACTCTTAGGAAACGAAGTCAGGAGTGAAATGTAGCCTCTGCTTAATTGGGAGAGGATCGATGGGTTTTCCGAAGCCGGAGGAGTCTTTGCAAAGGGAGAGCAGCTCAAAGCGGTGCTGATTTAATGGTGGGCTCTGGTTTGCTGCCCTTCTGCCCCATGAGAGACCCAATATTTGATCCGAAACCCTGGCACAGCCTGGCTTTGGTGAGTCGTTGGTCAAGCCACCTCTTCTGTGAGGCCCCGAGCGAGTCATGAGGGGGCTTTGAAATGAATTTCATGGTTTGGAATGGATTGACATTGATGGAAATGGATTGAAATCAAATGGTGATTTGAAATGATCACTGCCATGAGAGACTTCACAACTGATCCTGAATTTGTTACGTAGGAATGGTTTGTGGGATTGATAATTTAAATTGTTGTGTCCCTTTCTCTATCGGTCGATGATGATTCCAAAAGTGACTCCCCAGGAAGGAGCAAAGGACAAATGGCAGCAGTTCCAGTCTTCACAGGCACCTTCTGGAGGGCACTTTGAACTGAGGAAAGAAGGAAAAAGGGAAGTGCCCATCACACACCCCGAGTATGAAAGCAGGGAGTTGACATGGGAATACACCACAAATCACAGGGATCGAAACACAGAGAATGACCAAGAAGGGAGAGAAACTTCGGAGAGGGAAGGACAGGAGAAAATGGTTCAATGTGGGACTGGCAAAGAAGGCAAAGGAGGCAAGAGAAGTACAAAGGCAGCCTGATCTGGAGACCATCTGCTTGTCAAAGCCAGAGGACCTGCTGCAAATTATGGAGGTGTGACTGAAAGATGTCTCCAGCATTCCTAAGCATGGAAAGCAGTGGGGAGATGTTGGGCTGCTAAACAGAGTGAGGCTCAGTGAACTACCTGCAACAAAACAGGTTAGACTTTGGAAAAGGGTTTCTCACAGAAAGAGTGGTCAGGCCTTGGAATAATTGTCCCAGGGAGGTGATGGAGTCACTGGAAGAGTTAATGAGACATTGGTATGTGGCACTTAGGGATATGATTTAGGGGTGATCCTGGTGGTGATGGTGATGGTAGGACTGGATGGTCCTGGAGGTCTCTGCCAGCCTTGGTGACTCCATGAAAACATTCTTGGAGGTGCCAATGAAACATCTCCAGCCTCCTGGCATGGGCTGCTTCCCGTGGTGAGTGCCAAGGCTGGGGAGGATTCTCTCTTCGTGTTGGTCACGTAGAAGGTCCAGCCAGTGAAGATGAAACTCACACCACATCTCATCAACCTCACGGCGCATCTCACACCTCACCCTGCCTCTCTCAGCCCACCCTTCTCGCGCTCTGAGGAATCCCTCAGTCTCTCCTGGCCTTGTGCTCATGGCAGGGGGAGATTCTACTGTCCCTGCCATATTCCAAGAGCTTCCTTTCCCAGTGGGAACGTTGTGCAATTCCAGTTGCTTTAAAGCAACACCCTTCGCTGCTGCCGGGATATCAGAAACCCCCCCACTCTCTTCTCCCCTGTCCTGGACCGGGGTGAAACAGCAAATTACACCTTTTTTTACTCCTCCCCTTCACTTGCCAAAGGGGGAGCTTGGGAGGTTTTTATTTTCCAGCAATACAGGGATGAAACAGGTGGCAAATATCAGGAAAGGGTCTGAAAAACGGGATCCAAATGAAATCCTCTCTCCTGTAACATCTCACGCTGTCTGCCGACTGTAACATTTCAGCAGATGATCAAGAAGAGATGGCAAACTTTACGTTTGACATGATCTCCCTTTGTATTTCCCTTCTAATTGTTTCCATCTGCCTCTTCTCTGGAAAAGGAAAAAAAAGTGCTTTTCATCTGCTTTCTCGGGTGAATAATTCCATAGGATTTTCAACAAGGCTGAGGCAGCTTTGGCCACAACCTTTGTGACAATGCAGTGCTGACGGTGAGAGCGCCGGGGAGAAGTTAGAACCAGTTTTGGGGGAACTAGAACTCGCTTTTGTTCACGTTTATGACCGTGAAATCCAAGAAAACAAGACAGCTTGATTTCAGAAGCCTTTCATTACGCGTTATTCCTGAATTCCCAGAGGTTTCTACTCCTCTCTTTTTCTCCAGTGGGGATTTACTCACAGAACTTCTGAATTGTGGCAAATTTTGGGTGTGCTACACAAAAACAGGTCACCACTGGCAGCTCTTTAGACTTGGGTCTTCTGCAGGGTCATAACATCTGTTATGCATTTATAGAATTCCTACTCGTGTATTAGAAAAGAGCGGATTTATTATGTGAGGGCTGAGTCGTGGAGACTTTTCCACGTGCTGGAACTGGTCAGTAGGTTATCCTGAGAAAGCTAAATATGGTTATTCCTATATTTTCACATACATTGGAGTGCTCAGTGCTGCTATTGTGGTCACTCAGCCCCGATCAGGCTACTCAGCAAACAATGGAAACACTCCCTTCGTTTGCAGGATTGGCTCTCAAGGCTTATTGTAACCCCAGGGAAAGCAGGAAATCTCCTCTCGGGTCTGTTTCTGGAACCAGAAGTTGGTGGAAAAGGTTTCAGGAGTTAAAATTGGACTGTTTTTTAGAAAGAACCGAGCAACTTCAGGAAAAGATTTCTAAAGAGGAAGGTTCCTGAGGTCCAGGTTAGATTCCGACCAGACCTAAGCTGGGGGTGTCAGAGCTGCCTGATAATTCAGGATCTCAGCTGAAGGGAGTGTTGTGTGCCTTCTTGGAAGCTCCGGGGGTGCGTTTTGTAGGGAACACCTTGTTATTCTCCAGGGCAGGAACAGAATCTCCTTCTGCAGCAGTGAGGGGAGGTTGGAATGAGGGGCTGGTTGGTCTCTTTGAAGGGAAAGGGTGAGAGGAAATGGCCTCAAGCTGCAGCAGGGCAGGTTCAGGTGAGGTTTTAGAAACAATTTTCCCCTGCCAGAGCGGTCAGGCCTTGGAATGAGTGTCCCAGGGAGAGGTCTCTGGAAGTGTCCCAGAGGTGTCTGGATGTGGCCCTTGGGGACATGGATCTGGGGGGATCTTGGTGGTGCTGGTGGCACTGGATGGTCCTGGAGGTCTCCTCCAGCCTTGGTGATGCTGGGATTCTGTTTGAGGATTAACTACACCCCACTGCCCCCATCCCAAAGCTGAGCCCTGAGTGATTGAATTCCAGCTATTTTGGATGGAGCATCCTCTTCCCAAAAGTCTGGGCTCTCTTTGCCTCCCAAAAAATGCCTGTGGGCAGGAAAAACAACTTCCCATTTGTGCTCCACTCACCACCCCGGGTGCAAACAGCCAGGGCTGGTGACCCACTGTGCCTGTGCCCCCTCTTTGTGCTCTTTCCTCGCTCCGTGGGTGGCCGGTGACGACATTCCCTCCAGGAAAACGCCACCATTCCCTCCCCCAGCTCGGTGTCACCAGCGTCATCAGCACCACGGGACGTCAAGAACCCCCGGTTGGAAGCCAGCAAGTCCTCCTCCTGTCTGGGCAGGATGATCCCAGGCTCCTGAGGGCCACCCTTTGTGTGACCACGAGCCGTCTTGGACAAAGGGAATGTTTTTTCACAAGCAGCCAAGGAAAGCCTCGGTCAAGACAAACAGCTCCCCCTGCGCTCGCCTGCTGCCAGAAGCTCTAAATAGAGGCTCTGTAGCAGCCTCAGGTTTTTTTTTTCCCTGTTTTATGACTTCACGTTGGAGTTCAGTCCTGAGCTCCAAGCCAGAAAACTGAAGCTGTGTTGGAACTGTTGAAAGGCCACAGACCTTGCTAAAAGTTCAGGTATTTCAAAGTCCTGAGGACTTGTGTGATCGTTCGCGTGGCAGATTTATTTGGGACAGAGCAGCTCTGCTGGTCCCTTCTCTTGGCCTCCACTGGGACCATCTTTGCCCCGAACACTTTGTTCCCCCCAAATCTTCATGAACTCCACCCCTGTGCTGCCAGTCCTGCTGTCATTATGAATCCCAGAATGGTTGGGGTTGGAATGGACCTTAACGATGATCCAGTTCCAACCTCCTGCCATGGGCAGGGACACCTTCCAGCCTTGCACATTTGCAGGAGAAAAGGGGAAGAGCCAAGCAAAGCACTGACTTTTATTCTTAAAAAGCCAAACCAAACGGATCCCTTTGTGATCTTTCCAGCCTGGCTCGGGAATTCTGGGTGCTGATAGAAGTGGAGACGCTGAAATCATGGAATGGTTTTGGTTGGAAGGGACATTAAAGATCACCCAATCCCACTCCCTGCCATGGGCAGGGACACCTTCCACCAGTCCAGGTTGCTCCAAGCCCCGTCCAGCCTGGCCTTGGACACTTCCAGGGATCCAGGGGCAGCCACAGCTTCTCTGCCCGACCTGTGCCAGGGCCTGCCCACCCTTCCAGGGAAGGATTTCTTCCCAATATCCCACCTAAACCTGCCCTTTTTCAGTTTAAAACCCTTGTCCTGGCACTCTCTGCCCATATAAAAAGTCCCTCTCCCTCCTTTTTTTAAGCCCCTTTAGGCACTGGAAGGGGCTCTCAGGTCTCCTTGGAGCCTTGTCTTGTCCAGGTGAACACCTCCTGCTCTCCACAGCCATCTGATCATCTTCACGGCCCTAAAACTGGCCAGCTCAGGTGTTTGCAAAAGGTTATAAATCACGTGGGAAGGAAGATCATCTCACCTATACTGGAATGGCTGTTTCCCAGCAGTATTTTTTAGGCAGTTTCCTATTAAAAGTCACCATTTTTCAACAGATTGGGAAAACCCAGGAATGTGTAGAATTGTGTAAAAATGTCCTCCTGGCGGCAATCCCAGAGCTGTGCATTATCTGTGCTCATGCTGAGGGTGCAGGTTGTCCCACCGTGGCTCCAAGAAGATAAAAGGACCTGGGGAACAGCAGGGAAATCTGGGAATGAGAGTGAGATGAGGCAAGATGGGCTTGCGAGAAAGGAGAGGCAGAAAGGGGAAAAGACTTATTTGATGGTTAAGGGGTTGTGGGAGGAGGAAGAGGGGAAATGGGAATGATGTTTTTCCTTCTGCCCAACCGCACTGTTAAAAATTAAAGGAATATGTGAAAGTTGGCAGATAGTTCTTGGAGGGAGGACTAGGACCAAAATTAGTGGGAAGAAAGATTGGACAAAAGAAGAAAGTGTCAGACAGAAGTGTAAGGAAATCTCACATTTGGGAACTTTCAGTGAATTCCCAAAGGCTCAAGTGCAGGTTTTCCTTGTCAGGGCAGGTAATTATCTCCCCAAACACTCATCAAGCTGCTCTATAATAGCACTGGCCCCTGGGAAAATCCAGGGGAACCTTTTCTTGGGAAGGGGCATAAAAAGCTTCCGACATCATGCTTAGTTTCAGGGACAGCAAGAAAAGCTGGGCTTGTGGAAACATTTTCTTTTAATTCCACAATATCCTCTTATGTAAACACTGAAACACATTGAATCAATTTTTCAAACAAACTTGTAAAATCAGAAAATACCCCAGGCTTTGATAGGCAGCAGCATTAATTGCCAGGAGCACAAAGAGGCATTTAAACATTGAAGCATTTTGGCAAAAATACAAATGACTTCTTTTCCTTCCCTGCCCTTGGAAATAGCTTTACTCAACTCTGAGCTTCCTATGATGGAGGGTTCACCATTAATCACCTTTATGACATCTCCTGTGCCGGCTGTGGATAAATCCAGGGGCTCTAATCAACCACTTTCCTGAGGAAATTGGCCAAATCCTGACTCTTTGAGGAAGGAGGCGGGGGATGAATCACAACAACTTTGCTATTCAGACAAATCTCTTTTCAAGGGCCCTCAGAGCTCTTTTTTTCCTCCTCTACGGTGAAGACGGCCACAGAGGAAACAATAAGAGTTTAATCTCTGGCAGAGTTTCCTTCCTGCCCTGCATGCAGGTACTCAGAGCGCACAAGGAAAAGCAGCAGCAGCCCATGCCAAGAGTGGGATGTCTCTGCCTTCCAGCTCTGCCCCTTCACAGAGTCACAGAGTCCCAGATCAGCTCACCTTGGAAGGGACCCATCAGGACCATCAAGACCAACTCCTGGCCCTGTGCAGGGCACCCCAGGAAGCCCACCGTGTGCCTGAGGGCATTGTCTGCTTCTTCCATGTGAGCAGAGAACCAGAACAGACCCATGTCCCCGACCAAACTCCCTCCCAGCTGCACTTGGGGGAACTGATGATGGAGAGGAGAGGACACAGAGGCTCCTGCAAACACCTGCTGTGGTACCTCCAGCAGGAACAGCCTCGGTGATTCCTGTCCCCCACTTCTGCACCAGGAAGGATTTGCAGCATTTTTAGCAGTTGTCTGTTTTGGGATTTTTTCCTACTGAGCTTTCATTCCTCTGACTTGAAATCCTTTGCTCCGCGTGGACTAAGGAGGAAGGAAAAGAATTTATTTTAACGTAGAGCTTGGGATGAGTCAGGGTGAGGTGTCACCACGTGGAGTTTAGTTTTGCTCAGCATTCTGTTTGGGTGGTGTTTTTTTCTTTACACATGCGAGGCTTCATTTCTGATTGGTGCTGCAGTGGCACGGTGGGGCTGGGAGGAAAACTAGGGACAGCACCCAGGAAGGGCTGGGGCTGTGCCAGGGCAGGCTCAGGGGGCATCTCAGCAAAAGGCTCTTCCCCCAGAGGGTGGTGGGCACTGAGCAGGCTGCCCAGGGCAGTGGGCACGGGCCCAAGGCTGCCAGAGCTCCAGGAGCCTTTGGACACCGGGACAGGGACAGGGGGATTGTTGGGGTGTCCTGGGCAGGGCTGGGGTGGCACTGGATGGTCCCTGGGGGTCTCTCCCAGCTCAGGATATCCCGTGACTCTTGAATTCCTGCAGACAATACGTGGTGCTTGCCCTTTTCCTGGCAGATTGGTGCCTGGTTAATGACCCAGCCTGTTAATTTGCTCTCACTGTCACGTTTGTCCCTCTGCAGAGCTGCTCAAGGAGGGAGAACAGTTACTGTGCCCTCCGGATCCACAGGGGCTGATCCAGCAGTGCAGGGATAAGGGTAGGAGGGCAAGGAGATAGTTCTGCCCCTCTGCCCCCCAGGTGAGACCCCACCTGCAGAGCTGCCTCCAGCCCTGGGGGCCAGCACAGCAAGGACATGGAGCTGCTGGAGAGAGTCCAGAGGAGGCACCAGGATGGTCAGAGCATGGAGCAGCTCTGCTGGGAGCAAAGGCTGGGACAGCTGGGATTGTCCAGCCTGGAGAGGAGAAGCTTTGGGGGGACCTCGTTGTACCTGAAAGGAGCCTACAAGAAACACAAAGAGACTAATTCCAGGGGCCTGGAATGACAGGACAAGGGGGAATGGCTTCAAACTGCCAGAAAATTGGGTCAGATGGCATTTTGGGAAGAAAATTCTCCCTGTGAGGGTGGGCAGGCCCTGGCAGAGGTTGGGCAGAGAAGCTGTGGCTGCCCCTGGATCCCTGGAAGTGCCCAAGGCCAGGTTGGACAGGGCTTGGAGCAACCTGGGCTGGTGGAAGGTGTCCTGGATGGAACGAGATGATCTCTAAGGTCCCTTCCAACCCAAACCATTCCATAACTCCATGACATGAGTGGAATAACTTGTAAAATGAGCCATCTGCAGAAAGTCCTATGGATTATCCTATGGAAGGGCTGGAATTTGTGATCCAGGTGTCCTCTGAAGAGGCCAATCCAGAACGAGGGAGACACAGCCCATACAATGTACTGAAAGGAGGCAGCTTCTAGTTTGAGGTTATTGCACTGTAAGGACAGCTGAGGTACCAAGGGACTCCAGAGAGAGCAAATCCTATTTCACCACGTTGTCGACTTCCCGGGTGCCATCTGGGAAGCTTCCATATGGAAAGGTTGTTTCTGTTATTTCCTGGACACAGGGATGAATCCTTGTCACTGAGGGCAAACCTCAGCAGTCCCACGTTGTATTATCAAGCTCTGCATTCGCCGCTGGGAGAAACGAGTAAGAATCCTCGTTTCTTCAGCGTCAGGAAAAGGAACAGAGGTGTCTCACCTGAGGTCTTTTGACCTATTTTAGTGATGGCAACAGTGAAATACCTACATGGGTTTGCTGTTTTTCCCACCACTTGTCTCATTGTACTTGAGTTATGTTGTAGAAAATCTGACACCAGTTGTTTCCCATCAGATTTTTTGGCACTTCCTGTCAACAGAACGACATCTTATAAAACCATACTTGTTTTTCCTGAGCCGTGCTTCCTTCTCTTTATGAAACATCGGCTGGATTTTCTGAAATAATGAAGAAGGAGTAAATATATATTGGCCATGTCATAAAGGCGAAGCTTTCCAAAGAGAATTGCTTTTTCTTCCCAGAAAGAAAACGTCCCGCTGAGCAGGGGCCGGATCCAGTGCCCACAGAAGTCAGTGGAAGAACTCCCACTGGTGACAGTGGATGTTGGAGGGAATCCCATCTCTTCTCGTGTTTTAACGCCGAGAAATGAGTTGCCAAGTTCTAACGAGCGCAGGGGAAAGCCTCGTGTTATATAAGTTGCTTACAATAGGTTGTTACAGCCGCTAAGAGAAGCCGATTATTTTTATTAAAAGCATATTTTGCCGGTTCCTTTCAAGCCGTTCCCAAAGCCTACACATATCTCTCCTCACTCTGCCTTTATTGAACGCCTGCCTTATAAACAAAGCACAAACAAACCCATCATTTCCTCTCGGTTGTTGGAGAGGGACCGCGGATTCCTTCTTTACATGGGAAAACGCTTGCTTGCCGAACACATGTGACAGCACATGGTCTCGTTCAAAGGTCCCGTGAAATGAGAAGCAGATTCCAGCTCCGGCCTTCCAGCTGAAGGGCACGGGCTGGGACAGGCACCCCCCACGCAAGGGGCTCGTGTTTAAAGGCAGGGATCAAAGCACTGCACCCCAGACAGCGAGTGAGTGCCGAATCCGTCTCATCTGAGCCGCAAGGAGCAACGAGAGGGAATTATTTGATCTCCCAGCCCGGACGCTGAGTGAACAGGTTCTTGTGTTTCAGGGAAGGCAGCACCAATGCCTTACACAGCAGTGCTGCAATGCCCACGTGGCACTGAAATGGCAGCACCGAGTGATGTTTTCTCTCTCTGTTTTTCGAGTTGCTCAGGTTTGCGCCGACCTGGCAACGTGTGAGATGCTTTCTGATGATCCATGGTGGGCAAGCCTAAACTCCCTGTGAATATGGACATGAGAAAGGCAGTGCAGATGCCCAGTTAATGGCACTTTGAAACCAAGGGAAGAGACCACACCTACAGCCTCAGCATAGGCTGGTTTTTAAAAATACATTTAATTTTGAAGGCTATAGATTGATTCTGCAGATAGATTATGGGCTACAAAACTTAAAAATAGAATTCACCTCTGCTGTTAACAAGTTTTGACCTTTGCTCACATTTGTTGGGGAAAGTAGCTCATAGTACCAATTAACATGAATTATTAACTCCCACATTAATAATTAATTTATTAGAGGGCTAAAGGCATCAGTCTTTGCCAGCTAACACTATTGAGAGAAAATGAAGAAAACAACACAACCCTAATTATAACAGCTTAATGAGGATGTCTGGAAGATCTGATGTGATTCAGTCACTCTAAATGCTCTTTATTTCCTCTCTGAAACCACAGCGGGTGCAAAGAATCAGGCAGTTAACTCCAGTTCCTGGAGGGCACCGTTTCTTCCCACTTGGAGAAGAGGAAGCCCACTAAGGAGAGCTCAATTTAGGGATTATTAAGGCCTGATGAAGGATGCCATTGCCTAAACAATATGAATGCTGTCTCTGTGAGTAATGAACGGCCCTGGTGGTGTCTGAATCACTAATGGTTTCAATGGGCTGCTCAGGAAACTTCTCCGCCTCCCCGTTGTGTCGTGCAGGCATTTCTGGATGGCTCAGGATCCTCCTGGTGTAACCTGACCTTGGGCGTGGGTTGCAAAGGTTGGCTGTGAGGTGGCGAGAGGTTTGGTCAGAATGCAACATCAACAGCACTGAAATCCAGTGGAGTTGAGCAGGAAACACCATGAAAAACTCTTGGGTTGTTCCCTGAAGAGATGCTGGTGCTTCCTGGTGATCCATCCCAACCATATCAGGGAATTGTGCCATGTTTGATGTCGGTGGAACTGGGCACATCTGCCCCTTCCCACTGCCCCTTTCTGAGATCCTTTGCTGCAACACAACCTTTCCTGGCCCACACTTTGCCTTTTGTGCCAGTGTTGTCGATTAACACACAATTTCCCCTTCTCTCCTCAATGGCAAAGCTGAGCTCTTCAACCTGCCCTTGTTTCCCAGCCCCCTGGATCATCTTGGCAACACTTCTTTGTAGATATCCCAGGCCAAGTTCATCTTTCCCCATCACTCCTCACATGCTCTTGAAGACCAGTTCAGATAATTATTCAAACACAGGAGTGGCAGCCACGAGATGGGACAATGTTTTCTGCTCCTCCTCCTCCTCTCAGAGGTGTTCAGGTTTTAATTCAGAAATAAAAGGCAAGATTCAAACAAATAGGGTAAACTCACAACTTTTGGCATCTCCACAAGCCTTTTCTTCTTGTTGTTTTGTTTGAAAAGTTTCAAAAACTGGAGTGTGCAATAATCCTTCACTTCCTCTTGGTCCTTGGCCCACAGACACATCCCAAAGGTTTGCTGAGCAGAGAAGTATTAGAATGACTTAGATGAACATTAAATTAATCAGACAACGCTCTGGGGAGAAATTGCCACTAATTTCAGATTTTTCATCTCCCAGAAATCAATTATTATTATGTTTATTGATATTGTACTTGTCACTACTCTCAGTAGTTTTGCTGTGGTGACAGAGCCTAAGAGAGGAGAGAGGAGGGGAAAGATGAAGTAAATAATTCAGAGCTTCTTCCTCAGGCTCAGGGCTCAGGAAGCAGCTGCGCGGGAGTCAGGGCGTAAGAGCAGCAGGAAACTTGGGAAGAATTTTTGATGTCACCTTTTACCGAGTTCTACTCATAAATTGTGTGGAATTGCAGTTCTGACTTAGAGGTGTTTCTGACATTTCAGAAAAAAAATTATAATCCCAGGATCCCTGGGGCTGGAAAAGCCCTGCCAGCCCACGGAGCCCACCCTGTGCCCGGTGCCCACCTTGTCCCCCAGCCCAGAGCACTCAGTGCCATGGCCAGTCCTGCCTTGGGCACCTCCAGGGCTGGGCACTCCAACCCTCCCTGGGCAGCCCCTGCCAAGGCCTGACCACCCTTTCCAGGCAGGAATTCCTCCCCATGTCCCCCCTGCCCCTGCCCTGGCCCAGCCTGAGCCCGTTCCCTCTGCTCCTGTCCCTGTTCCCTGGGAGCAGAACCTGATCCCACCCCGGCTCCCCCCTCCTGGCAGGGACTTGCAGAGCCTGAAGGTCCCCCCTGAGCTTCCTTTTCTCCCGGATTTTCTCCCTCAGCTGCTCCTCATATGGAGGAATAAATTCTCTTGCTTTCAGCACATGAAAGGTTAAGAACATCATATAACAATATTTGTGATCAAAATTTGTGATCTGAGTTCCTTAAATGCCCGGCAGGAGGAGGGAGAAATCCTTCCCTACCATGAATAAAATCCTTCCCTATTATGAACAAAATTCTTCAAGAAATAAGGGAAAGTTCCTGAATTCGGTGTGATGAGTATGAAAATGATGTAACACTGAAAACAGGATGATAAACCTGCCAGGGAAAAACACAGTGTCAATGGCAGCTGAGGGGAATTTGCTTCCTAAAGGATCCTCACTGCTTTCCAGGGCAGGTCCGAGTCTTCCTTCCCTAAAAACACCAATTTGGCACCAAATTTCTGCCGTTCTGCACATCCCTTCTTTCCCCAGGAACACCCCCCTGGCAGAACCCAATGGGCGCCGTGGATTGTAGGATCTGTTCCGTGCAGGGAGTTGGGTTGACTTCTCTGAATGTCCCTCAAACAACATTTTCCACTAGAAATGGGTTGGATTTGCTGAGGCAAGCGCTGTTTAAATTGTGCAAAACCATCAGAATTTGGCATTTTGGAAGGAGGACTAATTTAATTTCTGTTCGGAGAGTTCAGGAGAAAGAAGGGTTAGCATTGTAATATTGCAGTCATGACTCGTCATTAAATCAGCTTCCTGGTGCACAAACACTTCGGGATTTGAGGTGAAATTTGACTTTAATCATAAAATATCGAAAATATTTCTATGGCTATAGAATGATAACAATCATAATCACTGAATACTCCCATAAATCTTCTTAATGAAATCCCAATATTGGAGTCCTGCAATCACGACCCAAATGCGAGGCAACAACTCCAGCCTGTTGCAAGCGAAGGTGAACATTTATTAAATTTAGCAATTGTCATTTAATTAACCTTTTTTTTGGGTGTGTTTTAACAACATCAAATGGCTGCCCCAGTGGCACTGGCAGGGACATGTCCTTGTTTGGCTGTGTCATGTTTAACTGAGGCCACTCCTGTGCTGTGGAACTGAGGTGGGCGAAGTGGAGAAGGGATTGGGAGCTCGTTATAATTATGACACAAGTTCCTTGCGCGTTTGGCAGGTTAAAAAAAATCACTGAATCCCAGAATATCCTGAGTTGGGAGGGACCCACAAAGATCATCCAAGTCCAGCTCCTGGTCCTGCAGGACAACCCCACCAGCCTCAGACAAAGTAACAGTGAGAAATAGTTACTCAAGACATTGTCTGTGGATTTACCTACATTGAAAAGACCTGTAGAAAATACTGTGCTTTTCAAAGACTTGGAAATTTAAAACTTTATTTTTTTGCAATTCATATTTAGCATAAATTACCAAGAACAACCTCCCCTTCCAGGGTCCTTATAAAGTGCCTACACTCTACTTTTTATCCCAACAAGTGCCCCAAAGTATTGAGTTGAATAACCCCAGGAGAAATGACTGTCCTGAAAAATTCAGGAGGAAATAGGAGCGTGCTGGAAAGTGAAAGTATTGGAAGCTGATGTAGCTCAACGTGGATCAATGACTGGAAAAATCATGGAGAGAAAAGTATTTCTGTCCACCTTTTCTGCTCGAGAGAGTCCTGTGGCTGAGGGACAGTGGCACCAAACACAGCAGCTGACTCTGGAAAATAACCTGAAAGGAATTAAATCCCACGGGAAGCAAGACTAGCGAAGAAACCTTTCAGAGGAGGGAAGAATGTTTGGGTAGCACAGAATTCCACACCCAAGGAAGAATATCCATCATTTGCATTTACTTAGTGCAGACTGACTCCATGTAAAGAATTGCTGTGCAATCACCCGGTCACAAGCCACGTCTGAAACTCTAAAAAATCCCCAACAAACTGAGAATGTGGCAAGGAGAGAATGAGGGGCTGGAGAAGATGTGTATTAAATTAAGAAAAAAATAAATGTAATTTAATAATTTAATTTTTATATTATTAAAACCAAGGGAAGGTGACAGAACTGCAGGGGTAAGCTGCCCTCTGGTTTTGGTGAGAAGTTTGGGGAAACACTAAACTAAAGGATCTTTCCCCATTTTTCCTTCTGGAGAAAGAACCTACACGTGGCTCACAGGCACCTTCTTGGGGGGGAGCCCCAAGAAAGCTGTCCCAGAACCCCGAAAGTGAAGCTGGTGCTGCCTGAGAGGTCCCTCCTTGATGCCCAGCGTGGTTGGGTGGCAGCAGGGGTGGCAGGGACGTGTGTCCCGGCTCCTTCAGCACCCGGCTCCCGGTGGACAGTTCCCGGCAGGGATGGGCAGCGGGACCAGGGGCCAGCTCTGCTCCTGTCCCACCGCGGGTTACAGGAGCGGGCAGTTTGACCCCTCTGGTTCGCTTTGGCATGTGGGGAGGGGGAGCAGGGGGAATAATAAAGCAGAGGTCACAAGTCTGATGTTGGACTGAGAGTTGTGAGGGAAGATCGGAGAGAGAGAAGTGGACGAGAGCTGGAATTCACTGGGGCGCATCGAGTGACAAACACCTTAGTGACAGGACAGGGAAATGCTTGAGCGGCTGACAAGAAATAAGAATGTTTTCACAGAATCACAGGAAGATTTGGGTTGGAAAGGACCTGAAAGGTCAGCTGGTTCCGACCCCCTGCCATGGGCAGCGACACCTTCCACTATCCCAGGTTGCTCCAAACCCCGTCCAACCTGACACCCACCATGACTCCCCGCTCCTGGCAGGGACTTGCAGAGCCAGAAGGTCCCCCCTGAGCCTCCTTTTCTCCAGGCTGAGCCCCCCCAGCTCCCTCAGCCCCTCCTGCTGCTCCAGCCCCTTCCCAGCTCCCTTCCCTTCCCTGCACACGCTCCAGCCCCTCAGTGTCCCTTCCCTGAGATCCCAGCACTGGGCACAGCCCTGGGGGTCCCTCAGCAGTGCCAGCACAGGGGACAGTCCCTGCCCTGGGCTGTGCCCACACTATTCCTGACCCAGCCCAGGTGTCCTTTGGTCTTCTTGGTCAATGTATTTATCTAGAAAAATCCTGACTCCTTTCACCACCTACAGTGTCTCTTCATTCTAGAACGAGTTTAAACCTGGGCTCATCTTTCTAATTTAATCCCCCTAACAAACTCCCAAATCCAGTCCCCCCTGCACAGATCCAGGCTGAGCTTTGGCTGTGCCTTTCCAGTACTTTCCTTGCATCCCACTGCCCATGTGAGTGCGATGCGTGAGGAGCAGAGGTTGGCTGGGTGTCAGCTCTGTGGTCACACCACACTCTCTTCCCCCTTCTGGCTCCGAAATCTTTATTGAATTTTCATTCCTCACTCCGAGGGGCTCCTGCAGCGCTGCCGAGGTGCCATTTCAGTGGGAGCATCTTCAGCGAAAGCAGCCTAAAATCTGAATTTACTGCTTGTTGAACACACCGTGAGGGTCCCTCTGGCTGTGGGAGCACCAACCAGCTCTCCTAGAAGGCCAGGGACAGGAGCCAGAAGTGGATAGTGGGAATATATAAAACCCTTTGGATCTCATCTTCTGACCGTGGAAGTCCCACTTCCAGGCCAAGTATCGACAGTCAGAACAACTTCCAAGAATCCCCCCTGGGAAATAACAGCTCACTGTTTCCTCACTGTGTGTGCTGCTCTTGTCACCCTCTTGGCCTAATGAAAACATTCCATGGGATCCCAAAGAATTATTTGGAGAGCCTCCCTTAGATGTGAATATCTCAGCTTTCAACAATTTTTATCGTTTTGAGAGAAAGGAGAGAGGGAGAGACACTGGAAGTGAACAGTCCTTCTTGAAACTCTTCCCTTTGGGATGAAGCACAAAATCCATGGAAACGCTGCAGGTACAAACCATGACTGACAGGGACTCCTGCTGTGCTTTTTGTGGTGGCCAAAGGACACTTCCAGTGCCTGTTTGTGGCCTTAAAGAGCAGGAGAAATCATTCCACGGGTTATATTCAACCCGTTCTGCCCTGTAGATCAGAGTGGCTCTGCTTTTTGTTGGTTTGGTTTGGCTTTGTGTCTGTTTTTTATGAGTTTCCCCCCTTTTTTTTGGGATTTAAAAAGTGGAGAGGAGTAGTAGTTTCAGAGTAAACTCAGGCTGGCACAGGGAAAAGTCACTCCCTGTGTTTCACTTTTGGCTTTGCTTCGTTTGGAAATACAAGTGACATAGGGGAGGGTTGTGAGAGTCCCTTTATTTTCCTCAGAAAACAACACAGAGTTCATTACAAATGGAAAGAAACTGGTTCGTTCAGGCTGAAAAATATAAAGAGGCAAGCTAAGGGCAAAACTGAAAAACAAATTGCTTCCAGTGTCCAGTTTTGCAATAAAAAAGACTCTTCCTAGAAAAATATACCGAGAGATGACTTTGCCTCGACGGCGTGGCTTCCACTTCAGGAATCATTACTGAAGTTGAAAAGAAGAACCTGCTTTAAGGAGCTGTGTTGTATTGCTCTGCTTTTCATCATAAGTTTTCAGCTCTCCCTTCACTTTGTTTTGCAGTGACAGAGCCCCGTGTGACACCTGAACTGTGGCCGAGGTGGCGGAGTTTGAGATGCCCCGTTCCCTGCCGGAGGTTGCCGCTGCCACGGGGTCGTTTCCCCGGGGCAGCACGACCAGTCGCAGCTACTTTGTGCAACTCCTTCAGATATTTCCTCTTAATGATCATTTGCAGCTTTAGTTTCTCCAGGCATTGTGCCTGTTTCCCTCTTCCCTTCAAAGGCATCTCTGTATCGTTTTGGGGTCAGTGAATGAACGGGGAACCTTTGCTTCTTCAGAGGCTCGAAAATCCTGCAGGTGATTGTTTTCCCCCGCTCCCGAGATCTCCTAATTCAGGCTTTACCCACACACACACACACATTGATCCTCTTCTTCGATGTCATAAATTTTAATGTAGTTTAACATAGTGAGTTGTCACCAATTTGATTTTCCAGGTCAAAAAGTTCAGCCTCCTTTAATCACTGTGTCCAGAGCTCTCCATTACGTTCCTGGAGTCACAATCTTTGCCTCAGTGCTGTGTGGCTGAACCTATTACAAGTTTCTGCTCAGGGCTTTAAGGACCTAATTTATGGCTCCTTAGATAAATTAAATTCAGCCAATTTATGATAAATTTGATGCTGCCTAAATATTTGCACTGACTGTGAAGGCATTCTGTGCTTCTGATAGGAAAAGGGCTGAGAGTTTGCAGTACATGTTGTTAAATTATCTACTATTTCCACAATTGTTTGGGGTTTTTCTTCTGGGTTTTTCCATGTCCTGAAGTGCCATAACTACACATTTTTTTGAACGCTTCCAGGGATGGGGCCTCCACCACCATCCTGGGCAACCCCTTCCAAAGCTTTACAACCCTTCCCATGAAATTATTCTCCCTAATATCCAATCTAAACCTCCCCTGGTGCAACTCCAGGTGACAAGTGACAGGATGAGAGCTAATCATATCATGGAATGGGTCGGGTTGGAAAGGACCTTAAAGATTTGAAGGTAAAGGCAAAGTCACGGAGGTCCTTCCTGTACTCCAGGTTAGACTTGTGTGTGCAACCCACTAGGCAGTGAAATCCGTGGTGGAAGGAGTGGTTTCATCTCTTTTTGTGGTTTTATAAGAGCCAGGGGCATTAGGAACCATTAAATGAGAGCTTTTCCACTTGATTTCGCTCCAGGGCATCCTTGCAAAGCAACACCAGCAGGAGAAGGAAAGGATCCTTACACATCAGAGTGTGTTTGTGTTTCATGGGAGCTGCTCAACATCACAGATATTTGTAATGGTTACTTTTTAAAAGAATCTACCATTTAAAATTGATATCTTTCCATCGCAGCCCTCAAAACAGAATCCCCATGGCAGCAGCATGGATTTCCTTGGGAATCCAATAATAATCCCTATAAATCTTGGGGTGAAGCCTGGGATGCTGTTGAAGAAAACAACCAAGCCCCCATGGCTGGTCGGTGCTTCCACTCTTAATGACCAAGGCACGGAACCGAGTGCATGATATAATTTTCCAGTTGTCCAGCCGTATCATTCTAAAATCATGTTTTACTTGTTCCTAACTAGTCTGATCCCCTGGAATTGAGACTCCAAATAAGATTTCTGTGCTATGGAGTCCAAAGCCCACACGTAACAGCCCAGTATATCTTCATTAACAAGAAACATTTCTATTGATTTCATTTTGCAATGTTTCAGATTACACATAACAAATATGTATGGTCACCTAAATGAATTATTGCAATTCAATTTGGAATGATTGCATGGGCTTATTGTGTTATCCCTGGGATGCCTCAGTCTCGGGGTGTCAAAACTGTTTTTATTTAATGGAATAACAAGGGGAAGTTACTCAGAGTAGCTTGAGCTCCATGGGAGTCAAGGTCACAAACACTCAGGTTCAGCTGCAAATGGGGAGATTAGATATTTATTTATTTATTCCCTTGGAAAAAGGTATTTATACACGAAAAGGAAGGCAATGTGGGATTTCTTAACAGACTCAGTCCTGCTGAAACTTGTATCTGATGGAAACCAATTTTTTTCCCGCAGGAAGATCCTGCAAAGCTCCTACGATTGGATGAGAAGTTGCACCACAAGCGAGTCTTTCCCCAGAGATCTCTTCGTTTTGGCCTCTGTCTGAGATTTTCCCCAACCTTAGCAGAAAATGGAACAATTTTTTTTCAGGAAACTTCTCGTGTTATGAAAAGATTTCAACACTCGGTGCTACTATGAAGGGTTTCAGCAACAATTTGCTTTTCCTTCTTTGTCCTGCTGGCTTTGCCCACCTTCTTCTCTCCTGATGGCTAATTTTTTGAATTCCTTGAGACAGGAATCACTGTTTATCTCCACATGGCTGTGCTGTGAGTGGAACAGCCCACGAGGGTAGGGTGTGCTGAGGAACAGAAAGCTGGTGGAGCAGCTCAAAGTTATGAGCTGTTTGTGCAGGAGTAAAGCAGTCCCGTGAAGGAATCAACTGCCAGGGGGCCTGAATTGATAAACCTGATGTGCAGATTTTTTGGATGTTTGTCACTAAGACTGTCAGGAAACCAATAACCTGAAAGAGAGCTTAGAAACTAAAGTACCACCTAAAGAAAGTCTTCAAACTGAGACAGTTGTCTGCAAACTGTAGAGACTTGAGGAGGGGCCCAGGAGAACCTCATGGGGTTCACCCAGTCCCAGAGCTGGTGCTGCTCCTGGGACAGACCAAGCCCAGCCATGGGCACGGACTGGGAGAAGAACTCACTGGGAGCAGCCCTGGGGAGAAGGACTTGGGGGCCTGGGGGGTGAAAGGCTGGGCACGAGCCACGTGTGTGTGCTGGCACCTCTGGAATCCAACAGCACCCTGGGCTGCACCCAAAGGGCAGCGTGGGCAGCAGGGCAGGGGGATTGTGCCTCTCTGCCCCCAGGTGAGACCCCACCTGCAGAGCTGCCTCCAGCCCTGGGGGCAGCACAGCAAGGACAGGGAGCTGCTGGAGAGAGTCCAGAGGAGGCACCAGGATGGTCAGAGCATGGAGCAGCTCTGCTGGGAGGAAAGGCTGGGACAGCTGGGATTGTCCAGCCTGGAGAGGAGAAGCTTTGGGGGAACCTCATTGTGGCCTTGCAGGACCTGAAGGAGCTCCAAGAAAGATGGAGAGAGACTATTTCCAAGGGGTGGAGGGACAGAACAAGGGGGAATGGCTTCAGACTGCCAGAGGGCAGGGATAGATGGGATATTGGGAAGGAATTGCTGGCTGGGAGGGTGGGCAGGCCCTGGCACAGGTTGGGCAGAGAAGCTGTGGCTGCCCCTGGATCCCTGGGAGTGTCCAAGGCCAGGTTGGACGGGGCTTGGAGCAACCTGGGTTGATGGAAGGTGTCCCTTCATCTGGGATCACCCTGGCCGTGCCTCCCCCATTCCAGACCCACCAGCTGGGCTTTCCTATTTGAACAGAAACCAACAAAGTCCTTCACGTTCCAGCTCAGGTGCTGCCCCTGCCAACCCTTCCGCAGCCTCCCCTCTCCAAAGCCACAGAGTTTTGGGTGTCCATCAATACCGAGCCCTCAGCTGGTGACAACAAACAGACAAAATCCCTGAGCTCTCCTGCAAACAGAAAGGAGCCGCCTCATGTCACTGTCACACGAGGAATGATTTCCCTTCAGCGCAAGGTCTGACTGAATTTCAATGACAGGCTCAAAGAACCAGCCCTGGCTCTCCCAGGGGGATGGGGCTGTTTCCAGTGCTCAGCAAAAGGGAGGCCCAGCCTGTTCATTAATGTTTCAGAAAGCCAAACCCCAAAATGACACAATGAGTGATGCGCTGTCTCTGCTGCCTCTCCATCCAGACAAAGCAAGCAGGAGGTTTGTAGCTGAGGATGAGCTAAAGGGAAGCTCCCTCAGATCCCACAGTGCTTCTGTGGTGGCATTTCTGTCCCCCAAAATTACTGGCCGGGTCCTCCAACTAGTTTTCTTCATTTTGGCTACCCGGGAGCTCCTTGTTCCTCTGTCTACACTCCAAGCCTCTCAAAGATGTGTTCCAAGCCTTCCCTCTGGAGCAGCTGTGATATCTGGAGTTAGATCCTTATGTGGAACGGTAGAGTCTCACCCAGCCCTGAAAGCTCAGCTCTTCTGGGTCCAGACTGGAACCCCCAGCTGGTGACACCCTGGTGTCATCGGTGTGGAGGGTGCAGTCCCAGAGTCCCTGCACATCAGGCACTCCCTGTGTTACTCAGCTCCTCTTTGCTCTCAGAGTGACTCCTCCTATAACCCTGTAAATGTGGATTCAATCTCCAGTGGGGCTCCACATCCCCCTGTGTCCTCAGGCGCCTTAGTCATGTTCCAGCAGAACCCAACGGCTGTGTCTGAGGCCACAAACTGAGGCAAGTATTGCCCAGTTTCCTTTATTTAGAGTTTTCTTTGTCGTGTTGTCTAGTAAGAAACTATTTTTTCACAGTAATATAAAGATTACTTTGTATAAGGCCAAACTCCAAATATATATCCCATTTTTACAGGGGAATATTGGCTATGAGCTCCTGATTGTTGGTGGCAGATTCAGGAACCTGACACTTCTCCATTTGGCTGCTTAATGAGATATAAATGGGCAGGAATTAAGACAAATGGTCCAGAGATTTTGAATGATATCAATTCAATTCAATACAGCAGTCAATGGCTGAAACCCACGGTGTGTTTTGAGAGCACAGAGAGCACATGGAGAGGAATTTGTACTCCCCTGGGGAAAGTGCTCTGTTCCTGAGACCTCTTAAAGCGGTTAATCTTTTAATTTAAAACTTTCTAATTGCCTGTCTGTAACAGTCAGTGTAAAAAGGGATTTTTTTTTTGTGATAAAGTTTATGTTCATGGTCTTAATTACTCAACTTCCAGGCAGTGTGTTGTGGAAATAATTACTAGATGCCACCGAAGACTGAAAACGAAGGTTTGACACAGGTAGACCAGCTGGATTTTAGGTGCCATTGCTCTGGGAATATGGGAGACTGGGGGAGAAAACCATGGATAGAATTGCCACCTTAGTTGTGGAGGGGCAATGAGAACTCCATGGCGCTAAAAGTTGCACCTTGCCAGTAAAACCACAGGCAAAGGTGTGAAATGGAAGCTGTTTTGTGAAAAGCAATGCCAGGATTTTCCCATGAGGGGGAAATCAAAAGGTTGCGATGGACACAAAGGAGCTGAGTGAAGTCAGGTTGTTCTTCCTAGGGAAATAAGTTGGTTGGTTGGTTGGTTGGTTGGTTTTTTTAAGTGGTAGAAATCATCAAAGCAATAGACATTGTGTTCCCGGGCATGGAAAGGGAAACAACAGAGGGCTCGGTTTAGCTTTAGTCTCCACACAAAATCAAAGCTTAAGTTTAAAAATACGGGCTCTTTTATTAATTCAGTCCTGTAAGTTACTTATCAAGTTTAGCCCCTTAGTGCCTTTCTTAGCATGGAAACCACGAGCCACACTTGTTTCTCCAGATGTTTCTGTGCATTCCTGAGTTTCCAAGGGATAACCTAGTCAGGACTGTCCTGGAGGTGGTTTGGATCACCATGTCCTTTCCCTGGAGAAGTTGTGTGGCAACTTTCACTCACCATCCCTAAACGTAAAGTCTCACCTACCTTCAAAGGTATTTCCCATGGCTCTGTTTGAAATTCTTGTGGCAATTTCCTTTTGGGTTTTGGTTTATTCGTGGAAATCCCCATTACGCTCCTGTTGCTTCTTCCATGGGTTGAGAGGAGAGGACAACATGAAATTCCAGTGGATGAAGAGATGGATGTCTTTGTTCCAGTGTATTTCCTTGGAAATTAATGAAAAAGCTTCCTGGGGAGGATAAATTGCCCAATTAGCAAACATAATGCAGAAAACACTTTCAAAGATTGCAGATGCTGTGACGGGAACTTCTGCATCTCAAACCAGGCCTGTGATGGAGCTCTAATTATTCTGCAATTGGAGGAGCTGATAAATGAAACTGTCCGTCCCCAAAATATGCAGAGTATCTTACAGGCAACTGCTCCTGAATTTCCAATCAATAGGGCTTAATATTTCACTTCCAATCAGACATTTGAAAATCAATGCTGTCAGGGTGGGTAACGCTCCCCTGCAGGAGCCTGAAAGCAACAGTCAGGCATGAACCAAGAGGAGCTGCCCCAGATTGGTGAGAGAAGATAAAATGGTTTTACAGAGTGACTTTAAAAACTGGAACCACCAGCTGATGGGGACGTGCCACAAAGAAAACATCCGTGGTTTCTTCATGGATGAGTCCCTCAAAGTGACTCCTCTCCCCTGAATCACCCTGGATCATCCAGAC
Source organism: Sclerurus mexicanus (assembly GCA_013396755.1). NCBI lineage: Eukaryota > Metazoa > Chordata > Aves > Passeriformes > Furnariidae > Sclerurus > Sclerurus mexicanus. The sequence continues at coordinate 171,468 of VWZF01001078.1, forward strand.
CATTGGACACAGAGCCAGAATGTGAAGGATGTTGGAAATTATAACTCAGTGAAAGTCCAAAATTCCGCCACAAGTATTGGAGCTCTTCCCTGGGAGTGTTTCCCTTCTTCACACTTCCCTGGATCCCGCCCGCCTTTCCACAGGCACAGCAGCTGGCTGATCTGCAGTTAATTAGCCAAGATATCAAGATTTCTCAACTTGTGCCTTTTCAGAATTCCTTGCTGTTTGTCCTTCCCGACTTGCGTTTTTGGTTCACTCATTCATGTCAACACAGTGACTACCAATGCCCTTGTAACTTCCCTGCAATCCAAACATCCTTCTTTCATCCAGGCTCGTTATCATCTCTCTTTAACTAGTTTCTTATGTTTCCCTTACAATCTTTATCTGCTCCTATTGCCTAAGAACTTCTCGTGCAGCACCAAAGCAAATGTTCCCCTGAAACATGAACAGATCCAGCAGGCTTAAAACTGAGTAAATCAGTCATCGCCTCGTGTGAAAGGTATTACCTCAGTCTGGAATGATTATCTTCGCAAATGCCATGCCCATGGAATAACTTCTGCTGTTTTCTTCCAAGGTTTTAATTATTCTTTCCTTCCAAACTTGCCCAAAAGCTCTACACACTAATGAGGTCAGACTAATGAGCTCGGAGTCACCTGAGTTAGAAGGGGAGGAATTCCTAAAGTGGGATTCTTTGAAGATTTGCTGCAATCACTGATTTGACAGGTTTATTAAAAACCCTTCCTAGCCACGTGTAATTATTCCTCCCTGTTCCTGTGGCATTCTGGGATGGGCATTGCAATGCCTCCATGGAGGACGTGAAGACCTTTGTATCCTGCTTTCATCTCAAGGATTTACATTCCTTCTCGTTGACTGTCCTTCCTTTCCCAGTTTTCCATATTCAGTGACCTTTAATAATCATAAGGCAATTTATTTTTTGGATATTCTTTTAGTCACCCCGCATGACATGAACTCCTCAATCCATCCTCAGCTTTGCAGCTAGCCCTGCTTCTCTCACCACCCTTCACTCTTCTTTTATTCATATAACTGAAGCAGGTTTCGCTGTTCTCCTTTCCCTCACAAAATTTCACTAAACTTGGATTTTTGGCAGGGTTTTCTCTATTTTATTTCCAGGACTGGTGATGATTCTACCAACGCTGTCTGGACTGAAGTTCAGCACACCCACTTTTTCTTCCCAGCGCAGCTCAAGGACAATTTTACAGAGGCCAGCAGAGCTGGAAGGACACTGAAGTATCACCCTAAGAGCAAATCCAAGCACAGGATGATTTTGAAGGGGCCTCTTTCAGACCTCCTTTTTTCACAGGACCTTTCCCACATGTGGCACCTGGAAGGCAGCGTGAGCAGGCAGCGGTGGGTTTGTCGAGGCTGCGTGTTGAACTTCAGAACAATGCAAGCTGTCCTCCTGCTTTGAGTTCTCGTGGCTGTGGCTGGGCAGGGAGGAGCAATGTCTGTGCTAATTCAATTACCATGCCTTCTGAGTCGCCTCCATCGTGGACCGGGGGCCCTTTGGGCAAGCTCAAAACACTCCTTTGGAGACATCATTGACAAAGGGTTGTCTGGAGAGGGGTTTGGACACTCAGCAGGGCGAGAACGTTTATCTCACATTAAGCCTCCCTTAATTCAGAGAGACACCCAACAGCACAAGCACCAGTGGGAATTCTCTTATTGATCCACAGGTTTCCCTTCCCACAGTGGTTCCCATGCACATCCTTGGCTGCTAATCCCATTTGTGGCCAGGAAATGAAGAGACCCCAGTGTGTTATTGTCAGTCCCAGCCCTCAGAGGAGCCTGCAGAAGCCGAGGGCTCCGAGACTCCGACAGCAGGAATTTCCATGATGCAAAAATGAGAGCTGATTGATAGGAAGCCACTAATAAACTGTCACATCCCATGGATGTGGAAGGAGCACAGCCCTGGTGACAAAGTGGCATTGGCCGGGGCTGACGAACGTGCCCGGCAGCCGCGTTATTGACGCTGAGCGATGGTATCGATCCGGCTGCCAAGCTGATCATATTACACAATTATGAGATTAGATTTGCATTTTTAATTCTTTTAGAAGGAATTGGCCCGAGGCAATTACAAGAGAGAAATGCTGGGATGGAGCCTGCTGGTCCAGAGTCATAGAATCAGAGGCTTTTAGGGAGACACAGCCACTGTCAAAGGGAAGTTTTGCCTGGCAGACCCGTGACAAGGAAACAATGGAAACACAAACCCAATCAAGCCTTAAAGGATTTGTTCCCAACAGCCTTGTCTCGGGGGACAGTAGGCAAAACCAGCTTACCATTAAACCTGGGCTAATGAAGATGAGATCTCCAGGCTGTTCGCTTTGTCAGGATCACAACGCCCTGGATGTGCAGCCTGGCGTGCTGGCATCACAAAGTCTTCTCTTTCCCAGAGAACTGCATGGACAGGAGGTCCCAAACATTTTAATCCCAGGCCTCATGTGTTTGCAGAAGGGACCCAAGCTGGGAGTTGGACACGTCAGTATTTTGCAAGCCACTGACTAGTGAGCAGGGGATTGGATTTTCCTGGGATTCCCTCCCCAGAGGAAAATCCATCAATCCAACCCTCTCTTGGCCCATCTGGATCATGCCTGGACATGAGGCTCTTGGTGCTTTTGCTGCAGTATCAAAGAAACTGATAATATTTAGTCTTCATTTTCACAGTTCCTAAATGGAAAGAATAAGCTTTTTGAAGTGTCTTGAGACCTGTAGATGGAATGTTCTGAGCATTAGATTTTTCCTTTTGGAAACATCTGATTTTTGAGGAAATTTTCTGTGCTGGGGAAGACAAACAGATCCATCAATGTTTTATTAAATGATCCCTCCCTCTGTCCAGTCCCAGCTTCTCTGCACCCAGATCACTCTTCCTTGACTTGGTAACAGCCAACCTCCCGATTTGGAGCTGCTGGATGATTTGCATTCAGGGACCATCCTTCATTTTTTCTGGAGACTGGAAATATGAGAACCTTCTGGTCTTCCTAGAATCATAGAATGGCTCGGTCAGAGGATCATGACAGAGAAACAGCCCTGATGACACATTTACACTTGTCATCTCATCATTATCAGAAGATAATGGTACAGTCTGCCCAGTTTCTTCTGTATCATTTCAACTATCACAGCATTTTGAGAAAAGCAACAAAACCCTCTCTTGACTCAGACAGTGATCATGTCTTGGGTAGTAAAAAATTCGGGTGACCTTTTGGGAGACCCAAGCATTAATCACATGTTCAGGAATAGGGAACAGAAAAGAGGGAGTAGTGGCAGAGGAAAAGCCTTCAATTCCCAGAGAAGCTGTGGCTGCCCCATCCCTGGAAGGGTCCAAGGCCAGGTTGGACACGGCTTGGAGCGACCTGGACTGGTGGAAGGTGTCCCTTGCCCATGGCAGGAGGTGTCACTGGATGATCTTTAAGGTCCCTTCCAGCTGGAATCATTCTGAGATTCCATGGTTCTATGATTCTGTATAAAAAGCTTGTTAATACAAACATGGGTAACACCTTCAGTTTATGTATTGGACATGAAAAAAGTGTGTCTAAAGAAGGGCAACAGAGCTGGGGAAGGGGCTGGAGAACACGTCCCGTGAGGAGCAGCTGAGGGGGCTGGGGGTGTTTGTGTGGAGAAGAGGAGGCTCAGGGGGGACCTCATTGCTCTGCACAACTCCCTGACAGGAGGGGGCAGGGAGGGGGGTCGGGCTCTTCTGCCATGGCCCGAGGGACAGGGGGACAGGAGATGGCCTCAAACTGCACCAGGGCAGGGGCAGAGCAGAGATTAGAGACAATTTTTCCCTGCAGGAGTGGCCAGGCCTTGGGATGAGTGTCCCAGGGAGGTGGTGGAGTCACTGTCTGTGGAAGTGTCCCAGAGGTGTCTGGATGTGGCCCTTGGGGACATGGATTAGGGGGGATCCTGGTGGTGCTGGTGGCACTGGATGATCCTGGAGGTCTCTGCCAGCCTTGGGGATTCTGGAATTCTGTGAACATCCCTTTGGGCAGTTCGGGTCACTCATTCCCTCTGTGCTCCCTCCCAGCCTTTTGTTCACCTCCCACTGGCACAGCAGAAGACGCTGCAAAGTCCTTGACTTGGGGTCAACACGGCTTAGAAAAACCCCAAACCCAAAACTTCTGGATGTTATCACCAATATTGTCACCCTGAGCCAAAGCCACAGCCCTGCACCAGCTCGTGAGGGGAAAGGAGCTCTCCCCCAGCCAAAACCAGGACACATCTCCTGGGAAGGTCCCTGTGTCCTGTCTGATCCACAGCAAAGGCACAGCAAACAGCTGCAGAAATGAGCTGCTCAAACCCCGAAGTGTAAACGCTATAAATTGAATTCACACACACATTCACACAGGCAGGGGAGCATCAACACCACGGAATAAAGATATTTCATTCAGAATCAGCTCACACAAAGAGAATTTCTGCTGGAGCTGCCCAGGGAGTGAAAATTCAGTGTCGTGGAGCTTTTAAAATTCCAGGAATTATTTTGTTCCTCACTGAAATGAAAACAAAAACTTGTAGAACATTTTTCTCCTTTGGAATTGTATCCAAAATCACTATTTTCAGACTGAAAAGCTCCAGGTTTTGGTACAGGCCTCCCTCTGCTTCCAGTGAGGAACGCTGGGCTTCAGAAATCTCTGTCAAAACCAATAGATGTCCACAGAATAGTCCAGCTTTGATAAATAACAAATTTTAATGGAGTGACATTTTGTTGAGCATATTCCAGGCAGCTCTGGCTGTGGCCTGGCCGAGATTGGGCAACGGAGAGTTATTAATATTGCTAAATCTTTCTTTTCAAAGGCCACCGTGTCTCTTGCTGATCACTGGACATGAGGAATTAATTACTTGGGGCTGGGGGGAAGATGATGAGAGGGTGGGGGGTTGCAGGGTGCTTTATTAGGCCCAGGCACGGGAGGGTAATAAAGACACCCACAGTCAGGTCACAAATCAGACTTTTGGTTTTCAAAGTGCTTATTTAAAGAAGAGAAGCCCCCTCAGGTCGGCTGGCTGTGAGTTCCCATCCCAGATGGGACCTGGGGCTGCCTGGAGGAGCCCATGGGCAGCAGGACTGGGACAGCCTGATCCTTCCAGCACTCAGGTGGTGGAAAACCACGGATGCTGCACGGCTGGGAGAGCCCTGCACGTCTCTTTGGGCTTGGGGCTTTGTGGAGCTCCTTGGGATGGGACAGGGTGGTGGGAGGAGGCATCACCTTGTCTGGGAGTTGATGGATGTGTCACTAATCCTCCTTTTCCTTGGATCAGGGGCTCAGCATGCTGCCAAAAGGATCTGTGTTGGGATGGAATGCTTAATCCTTCATGTCCTCCATGGGGTGGGACATGAAACTTGCTCTCTTCTCAGAGAATCTGAGAATGGTTTGGGTTGGAAGGGACCCCAAAGATTGTCTCATTCCAAACCTCTGCCATGGGCAGGGACACCTTCCACTAGACCAGGTTGTCCTGTCCCTCCATCCCTTGTCCCAAGTCCGTCTCCAGCTCTCTTGGAGCCCCTCTAGACAAAGGAAGGGGTTCCAAGGTCTTCCCAGAGCCTTCCCTGAACACCCCTAGCTCTCCCAGGCCACCCACTTCCCTCTCCTCCCAGTCTGTCTCACCCTGGCCCTGGGTGCAGTCCCTGCTGGTGCCAACCCTTCCTCAGGAGGAGCACTTTGGGTGTGGGATATGCCTGGTGTGACCAGCTTTGATGGCCAGCAGTCTCTGTGCTGAGTCCTCTGCAGGATGTTCTCCTGGGGTGGCAGTAAACGACAAGGACAGTGGGGTATTTCCCTCTTCCTCTCTGCCATCAGTTAATTGGGAGGCAATTACTGCGTCCTGAACCACTTTCATTTGCAGTGCAGGAAGAAGGAGGTTTTCTAAGATTATTTGCTTTGATTAATTATTGATGATTCAGATGAGGAACCATTTATCACCTTCTCATTCTGCAGCAGTAACTGATCAGGGTTTTATGCACGGGTGTTTATGGTGCCTCCGAGTTCACACACACACGTGGATAAACCATTTCCCTGGCAGAGCAATCAGAGGTTCTGGCCATGACACCTTTGATTTCCAGGAGCAGGGGAGACAAGCTGTTCTGAAGCCTCAAGTGGCTCCAAGTTCTTGTCAGAGGAGCACCTTTATCTCCTGCTGATGGCACGTAGCTGGTGGCAGATAATTGCACTGACAGCTTCAGAGGGATCAGGCAGAAATGAGAGGCAGAAAGTCCTGAAGAGGCAAGGAGGAGGAGACTGTGGTTGCCCTGACAAGGGAAAACCACCAGGAGACAGCCAACATCCCTCTGGGAAAGTTCCTCCACAGTTTGGGTGAGTTCACACTCCAAACACAGAAGGTCAGGACGTGCAGCTTTCTGAACCCAAGTTGTTTGAGCCATCAGTCAGCCTTGGAATGTCATTCTGGCTCCAGACTCCATGATCTGCCCCCAACAAAAGTTGGACAAATGGGAAGACCCTCCTGGGTGGTGATTCCTACACCTGAGATTGCAGGACTGCCAGGGAAAGGGTGCCATAAAATCATGGAATGGTTTGGGTTGGGAGGGACCTTAAAGATCACCCAGTGCCACCCCTGCCATGGGCAGGGACACCTTCCACTAGCCCAGGTTGCTCCAAGCCCCGTCCAACCTGGCCTTGGACACTTCCAGGGATCCAGGAGCAGCCACAGCTTCTCTGGGAAATCCATTCCAGCCCTGCCCACCCTCGCAGCCAGGAATTCCTTCCCAATATCCCATCTATCTCTGCCCACCCTCAGCTTAAAACCCTGCCCAGTCTGGTTCCACCCACAGCCCTTGTGCCATGAGTGAGCCTGGCACAACCCACCGTTTCCTCCCTCTCTGTACAACATTCCAGGGGAAATGTTTCAGGGGAAACTCCAGGTGACTTTTGGCACAAATTTTAAGTATTTTCCATATAAATGTTTTGTCTAAAAAGAGGTGCAGGAAAACCAAGATGAGGTGAAGGAGGTTTTGGCTAAGAAGGCGAGGTTTATGTGGGAGTCCAGGTAGGAATTGGTCATGACGAGCTTCTCCTGAGAAAACTGTGGGGTTTTCCAGCTGATTGGGATTTTGACTTCCAGCTGAAACTGTACCTGGCTCTGGCTTTGCCAGTTTTGCATTGGATCTTGTCAGGGATCCACTAATGGGAGGGTGAAACGAGCTGTTCCTGTATGCACAGCACAAACGATGGGGAAAACTCAGAGCCGTTTTCAAGACAGAAAACTGGATTTATGAAGTGAAATATTAAACATCTGCTCCTCAGTTATTCCAGTGTTATTCCAGGCATTTGCAGAAGTTTATTTGGGAAAGGTTGAATATTTTTGGATGCTTGAGTCCTTTCACAAAGCTGATTTAACACCGTTGAAGCAAATTGGGAGGATGAGAATTTGCCTCAGATACTGCGTGGGGTTTTTTTTGTTTTGGGTTGTGCAACCAGAAACCAGATACGTTTCCAATCCCGTTTCACTGAAATTTTTCTCTGGCGCATAAAGTGACAAAAAGATGATGAACACAATGCCTGCAGTCAATCAAGTCCTCTGAGTCGCAGTCAATAAGTTTATAGCCTTTCAGCTCTTCTGCTCTTAACAGAACTTAAAAGGGTCGGAGTGAAAAAATAGTCTACGGAGTGCTCCTGCCATAACAAGCCTATTAGTTGCATTGATTTCCTAAGAGGAAAACCCCCAGTTAAAATTCAAGGAGGAGATTAATACAACTGCCTTTTAATAATATTAACTTTCTGGAAATCAATATTTTTCCTCATTTTACACTATACTTTGCTACACACCAGCCGCTCTACAAGTAGTGATGATCGATACGCAGCCTGTGGATCTGCAAGGACCTTCCCAAAGGCTGCTCTGAGGGACAGGGATGAGTCAAACCCGGCCTGGAAAGTCACAGCACCAGTTGGAGCCTGAACAACAACAAATTGCCCTGGGGGATTCCAGGTCCAGGGGTGATAATGGGGGGATTTGCCGTGGTCCTGATGCTGCCCAACGAGTGGTGATGGAAAAGACTCCGTTGGCCGTGGAGGATCAGTTGTTTCTCCAACAACTGCACGGTCCTGGTTAAAATCCTGCCATTGAACCAGTAGAAAGTTTGGGGGCATTGCCAGCCTTGAGTAGAGTTCACAGAAATTCCAGCTACGGAATGAAGGGCTGATGTCGGAAGGGACCTCTGGAGGTCCAGCCCTTCTGCTCAAGCAGTGGCACCTCCACTCAGTTTCCCAGCACCGCATCCAGGTGGCTTTTGAGGGACTCCCCAGCCTCCTCACAGGAAAAGGATTCCCTGATGTTCAGAGTCTCTTGTGCCTCTCTTTGGCAAGGCCAAGTTTCCACCTCAGCACTTCCACCTTAATATTTGAATTATGAGCACCTTCGTGCAGCCCAAGGACGTTAATTCCCACTATAGGCTCATGGGAACCCCCAAATCCCTTTGTTAATTCCAATATATCAGGGAGCCCCAGTGATCCAGGACATTTTATGGCCCTGCCAGAAGTCCTGAAGAAACTCCAGGGCCTGACATGCTGCTGTCACAGAACTTGTCCAGCAGAGTCCCACCCTCGTGTTTTGACCTCCGGGGTGTCTCACTGCATTAAATTTTTGTCCTTATCACACATTCCTTATTTCTCTCTAATATTTAGGATGTGCAGGGAGTGTGGAGGGTCTGTATTCACCTTTTGGGAAGTCATTAATTTTTTAGATCTAGTTGAAAAATTAAAATACCGGGGGGACTTTGGAGAAATCGTGGTGGGATGTTTTGAATCCCAGAATGGTTTGGGTTGGAAGGGACCTTAAAGATCAAGTCATTCCACTCCCTGCCATGGGCAGAGACACCTTCCAATAGCCCAGGTTGCTCCAAGCTCAATCCAGCCTGTCCTTGGACACTCCCAGGGATGGGGCAGCCACATTTTAACTGGAAAACCTATTCCAGTGCAAGTTGCCAGCAAAAAGTGCATCCAGTGTGGAGATAAGGTGGGGCTGGAGGCAGGACCACAGTAATCACCCAAAATTTGGTGTCCATCTGCAGTTTCAGCTCCAGGCCCCAGATGATTTTGTTGGAAACTGAGCTTGGGAAAACATCTGGAGAACTTCAGATCAATAAGCTGTGTGTCCTTCCTCTTCTCCCAACAACAGAGCCCCTTGGGGAAGAAAAACCCCTTTGGAATGTCCTTGGTGGGTTACAAATGATACCAATAACTGGGAAACTTCTTCTTCTCCACATTGATTTCCTTTCCAATTATTAATGTAAATCCAGAAATTTGGCTAAAATGGGTATTTTTCAGGGACTGATGCTTTGGAGAAGGTGAGCGTGTTATGAGAATGGTTATGTCAAGACTGGGAGAACTTTAAAAATGCTGCATTTTGAAGTTTTGGTTGTCTGAGGAAGAAATATTTCTGTCTTGCAATGCTTCTGTTTTGGATGAAAGTCTTCTTGCCAAACAAAATGTCAGACTTTTGAGCAATTCTGCTACAGCAGGAAGGGCAGAGACCTGAATGTCAGGGCCTGGAGAACATGAAATGAAAAATATTTCTCACTGGCAAGAAGGAATCTGATCGGTTATTTTTGGATATTGTTCGGATATGCCAAATATTGCCTTGTTTTCCTACATAAAATTTGCTTTTATCTTTTTATCTTGCCCTTTGAAGTGTGATATGAGGCACATTATACAGGGAATTTCTGGGCATAGCAAGAACTCGTTTCCTGCATCACCATGAACTGTCATCCAGAAAGGTGAACTTTAAAAAGATGAATATTTGGGTTTGGGAACCTTGTTGCCCTTTCGCTGTGCCACTAAGTGAACCTGGAGAGGACAGAGCTGGACACCAGACCCTCCTTCTTATTTCCAGTCCCAGAGTCTCCCTTCCTTGGTACTGCAAAGGTTTTTGGGGAGCAAGCTGAGTGTGGGAAGAAATTAGCCCGGAAGAAGAAATTATTTGTTTCTGGAGTGATTCTGATAAACACACCATGAGAAAGACCTTGTTGGTGTGTTCTGTAAGAACATGATTTGCTGCTGTCACACCCTGTCCAGAAAATAATGGAGACAAGAAGACAAAGGTAACTGGACCCTGTTTAATCAGCACTCTGAGAGTCAGAGCCAGCCATGGCCAATCTCAAAGCCTTTTTTGCTGTTTGTGTCCACAATTTTGCCTAGTTTACCACCAGCATTCTTGCCTTTTTCCAAACACCAGCTCCCAGACAAGGACATGGGAGTCCCTTTAGGCCTTTTTATTTATTGACCTCTTCTAAATGTATCAAAGCATTTATTTTTCTGGTTTGCCCATCCTCCCTAGGCAGAAGATGTGCTGCAAGAGCTCCCAGCCTGCAGGACGTGGCACAGCAGGGGCAGGGAAGCCCAATTCATGGTCTGAAGTTGTGCCAGGGCAGGTTCAGACGAGATAACAGGAAAAAAAAAATCCCTGCCACAGTGGTCAGGCCTTGGAATGAGTGTCCCAGGGAGGTGGTGGAGTCACTGTCTGTGGAGGTGTCCCAGAGGGGTCTGGATGTGGCCCTTGGGGACGTGGATTAGGGGGGATTGTGGTGGTGCTGGTGGCACTGGGTGATCGTGAAGGTCTCTGCCAGCCTTGATCCTGTGCCTCTGGAATTCTGTGCTTGGGGGGCTCAGTGGGGCCATGCCATGCCATGCCCCTGGCACCTCCTGGGGCTGGTGGGAAGGTGGGTCTCATCCAGGGAGTCAGAACAGCTGCCCTTCCCTTCCCTTCCCTAACCCTTCCCTTCCCTTCCCTAACCCTTCCCTTCCCTTCCCTAACCCTTCCCTTCCCTTCCCTAACCCTTCCCTTCCCTTCCCTAACCCTTCCCTTCCCTTCCCTAACCCTTCCCTTCCCTTCCCTAACCCTTCCCTTCCCTTCCCTAACCCTTCCCTTCCCTTCCCTAACCCTTCCCTTCCCTTCCCTAACCCTTCCCTTCCCTTCCCTAACCCTTCCCTTCCCTTCCCTAACCCTTCCCTTCCCTTCCCTAACCCTTCCCTTCCCTTCCCTAACCCTTCCCTTCCCTTCCCTAACCCTTCCCTTCCCTTCCCTAACCCTTCCCTTCCCTTCCCTAACCCTTCCCTTCCCTTCCCTAACCCTTCCCTTCCCTTCCCTAACCCTTCCCTTCCCTTCCCTAACCCTTCCCTTCCCTTCCCTAACCCTTCCCTTCCCTTCCCTAACCCTTCCCTTCCCTTCCCTTTCCACAGTTATTACAGGGAATGGTGGGAGGGTTAAAGCTCTGCTGGGACCCCTTCAGGGCCCCAAACCTCACCCCAGCACTCTGGGGCTGGTTCTCCAGGCACCAAAACGCAGCTGGGAATGGCAGGTGTCTGTGCCAGGCTGGGTTTGGCAGGGCTGGACTCCGGGGAACACGACTTCCAGTGCTGAGAGAACACACAAACACACACACACCGAGCCAACTTCTCCCTCTGTTGCAGCTCCAAAAGACACCGTTCCCCAAATGAACGATTAATGCCTGAAAAAAGTCTGAAAAATGGCTTTCCCTTTGACCTTTCTAAGGTTTGTCATTTAGTTGACATACCCATTACCTCAAAAATCAAATGTGTTTGTCTAAACATTATTCTGATGTTTGCTTTGGGCCCCGAAGGTCAGACAGCTGACCACTAACTCGCTGACAGTGATCAATTCAGTCTGAAATCTTGTCACTTGCCCTGTTTATTCCCCGATCCATCTCTGCTTTGCCAGCCTCCCCCGCCACTTTCTGCTGTTGAGGCGCTTTTAAACCCAACAATAATCCAATTTGGGATTGATCAATGGCAGCGTGTGGTCAGTGAGCAAAATGACAAAGCGCGCGCACGACCACTGACCACAGCCCGGGGCTGTTTTACACGGGGCTGATTGCAAACTTAATGTACGGAACGGGCTCCCAACCACAGCCCTGCCAGCCAGGAGGGGATCTGAGTGCTCAGGACTCACGCTTGGCTTGCTTAGGCGCCTGCCTAAGCTTAGGCTGCTGCAGAAACAGCGTCCCGGCTTTGGCTGCGGTGCTTTTCTAACCAAACCGTGCTGGGAATTCAGCATGTTGCTATTGGGAGGAGTTTGTGGCTCGGAAGGAAAAGAGCTTTGAGCACCAAGTAAGAAGGGAGAAGAGGGAAGAGTCTGATTCTCAGGGGTTTTATGTAAAGGGAAGGGAGATGGAGAGTCATTTCAGTCAGGTAATACAGAGGCAGGACAAGAGAAAGGACCTACAATTTAGAAACTGCTTCCTGGGCTTGCATGGAGAATGTAATGCCCAAATAACACCCAGATTGACACTATTTTAGTGTCATTTGGCCCTGGCACAGGTTGGGCAGAGAAGCTGTGGCTGCCCCTGGATCCCTGGAAGTGTCCAAGGCCAGGTTGGATGGGGCTTGGAGCAACCTGGGCTGGTGGGAGGTGTCCCTGCCCATGGAACTGGATGATCTTTGAGGTCCCTTCCAACCCAAGCCAGATTGTGATTCTATAACTGGTTCACAAGATGTGCTTACAGTGACTTTTCAGAGTGTGTTTTGAGGTTCTGCTGGGAAGGAGAAAGAGAGTCCACTACGGGTACTTGTTTTCAGACATGTTCAAACTGTGAACACGTCCTGGAGGTGTGTTTTGTGTCCTCAGTGGACACAAACTTTATGGAAGTGTTCGCCCCAGCACAGTTCATGCCCCATGCACTCATCTCCTCACCGAGACTGACTTTCTCTCACTGCTGAGATTAAACTTCCTCTGCTGTGGAATAACATTTGCTGTGTCCTCAGTGCCTGTTTTCATCTTTCTGCTGATGGGGCTTATATTCCAAGGAATTATTCAACTATGTGCCAGTCCTTCCACTTGTCTTGTAGGCTCGAGTGTCACCTTCCTTGTGAGGGCTGTTTTGTGAGGTGCAAGTCCACTGTCATAGAATCACAGGATGGGTTGGGTTGGGAGGGACCTTAAAGCTCATCCAATTCATCCAGGTCATCCTGCCATGGGCAGGGACACCTTCCACTAGCCCAGGTTGCTCCGAGCTCCGTCCAACCTGGCCTTGGACACTTCCAGGGCTGAGGAATCTACAGCCTCTCTGGGAAACCTGTTCCTGTGCCTCCCCACCCTCAAGCATCCCCTGCCCAAGCATTAACTGCAGCTGTCACTGCTCTGCCATCCCTGTGGACCTGTGACAATCCATCAAGGTGAAGAACAGACTGTCCACGGCATTTCCAGCCATCAGCTGATGCTGGTTGATGCTGCAGGGGTGACACCTTCTCCTTGGTCCAGGAGCATGGGAAAGACAGCACCAGACTGGCTGACTTCCCTTTGCTTTGTTTGGAAGGGGGACAAGCTGATGGTCTGAGCCTTGGCTGCAGTTTCCACCCTCAGTTCTCCCAGGAGGTCTGAAGTTGGATGCCATGGAGTGTCCCCTCCTTGGAATGAGGAGGGAAAACAAATCCCTTCTCTCCTGGCAGCTCTCCCAGGACAGTGGGAACACAAGCTCTTGGCAGTGCCTACCATGCCTGGAGCCTCTTCTCCCAGGGGCATGGCACCATCAGTGACAGCAGATGGTGCCTTTGGTGTCATTGTCTGCACTTGGGGCACCTCCCTCCAGCTCACTGGCTCTGCAGGAGACCTCAGAACACCTCAGGAGACCTCAGGACACCTCAGAAGACCTCAGGAGACCTCAGGACACCTCGGGAGACCTCAGGACACATCCCTGAGTCCAGACATGTGACATGGAGGTCAGTCACACTTTCAGCAGCCTTGTGCCTTGCTGACACCAGCCTTTTGTTGGCAGACTCAGAGATTTTACATGTCTGACATCTTCCCATGGGTGGTTTTGACAGGACATTTTCTGAAGGATGCTGGAAACTCCTCCTGAGAAGGGCACCTGAATTCCCTTGGGTGTTGTGGACTCTGGACTGATCCCTTTCTTCTGAAACTGCCTTTTTATTGTCCCTGCTCAATCCTGCGGAGTTGCTGAGGCAGACTCGAGTCTCAGAGCTGCAGCCAAGCTGAGAGGCAAAAGGGAAAGCTGCCCTTGAATGAATGAACAGGTCCTTGGGATCATCTTTTATATTCTAGTCTTTTTGCTGGACTCATCATTTCTCCCTATCCACTGGAGGAAACCTTTCCATGTCATCCTGTTTTGACAGGAGGATGAACAATTTTGGGGACAGGGCTTGTCTTAGACTGTGGAATCACTGACCTCCCGAATTATGGTGCTCAGAGCCCCATCCAGTCTGGCCTTGGACACTTCCAGGGATCCAGGGGCAGCCACAGCTTCTCTGCCCAACCTGTGCCAGGGCCTGCCCATGCCCACAGGGAAGGATTCCTTCTCTATATCCAAACTAAATCTCCCCTATCTCAGTCTGAACCTGAATTTGAACCCAAAATAATGTTGAGCCTTCATGTGCAACATCCATTGTTAATATAAAATTATGTAGGTCCACGGAACACAGGGATTTTAGCCTAATAAATAAAAATTCTCTGGCTCCAAGCCCGTATATTTACAGATTCTTCCTCCTACACCCCTTTTTCTGCCTTCAAAAATTATTTTAGCAATTAGACTTAATTCATTAGGAAAGAATTCATGGTTAATTGACAGCATTGCTATGCCTGTTCTAACATTTCAGAGATCCAGAGGTGGATTCTGTGGAAACAATGATTTTCCAGGTGTAATTTCCTTTTTTTTTCATTTTTGAGCAGAGTTTGCTGGAAAATCCAGATAATGCTGCAGCATAGAAGATTTGGATTCATCTCAGCTGTGCTCAGATCGTATTTTCCTGCATTCCTCCTACTCACCAGGCATTGGGTTGTTGTTAAAATAATAACCCATCTCAGCAATATAATCTTCCTTTGATAGCTCGTTCAATAGATTTGTAGAATGTAATTAAACCATATCAGTACACTGACAGCAAATTGATGACCTTTTAATTATTTCAGGAGGGCTGAGTGCACAATCATTTCTCACACACCTGGAGAAGGCAGAGAATGCTTTGAGAAAGAATTATAAATTTAAATATGCTTTGAGAATTCATCACAAACTGAAATATGGCGAACTCCTTTTGTTTTTCACTTTTAGCCACGTTACGCAGCTCTTGCTTTGCAGCAGGGGGAGTGAAGAGATGCACTCTGTCCCGATGTTTCCTTGGGAATTCTGTGTGCCTGAATCCTTCCCATCCTGGAAATAGTGGGAGCAGTAAATGTCCGAGGATTAAGATCCCAGGTAACAGTGGATGCCCAGGAGGAATCAGCTCCAATCAAGGTCCACAGGTTTGGTGGAGCATTTGGTCTTTGCCATCTGCATGGAGCAGGAGGGGAGGAGATGATGCCCATTAATTTGGCTCTTAGACTGTGACCACTGATGCTGATCTGCTCAGCTCATTCCCAAAACTCTTGGGAAGTCCGTGGGCTCTGCACTGACGTGGGAATTACTGCAGGAAGAGCAAAAGAACAAGCCTCTCCAACACTTCAGGGAATACCACTCCCTGAAACACAAGTACTTCTGAAGGCTTTGCCTCCTCAGCCTTTGACCCGACAACCGAGTGCAGGGGGGGGGGTTGTACAGAACTGGAAAAAGCCTGGATGTGGGAGGTGACGCCTTTTTCTTCCCCTTAATGAAATTAAAGCCGGCTAGTTAATCTTTAGCAGGATTTTTTAAGTCATTAATTCAAGCAAGAAGCAGGGCTGCTTTATAACAAAGCACCTCAAGTGAGTGATCTTGATTTATGATGGTGCAGGGGGAACATGCACCGTGTCTCGAGGAGCTTTGTGCTGGTTCCACTTCAGGATTGAAGCAAACTTATGATTCCCTGTCATAGAGTACATTTGGGGCTTGTTCTTGATGAGCATTTTTCTTTTTTTCCTGATTGTCTCGGCCATTTCCAGCAGTTTGAGTGTTTCCACTGCTCCAGTCGTGTCACACATTTCCATTAAGGACGTGCCTTTATGATGATAGAGACTTTTAGCTTTCTTTTAAGTGCTGGGAAAGGGGCAGGGGGGTTTACATGAGTGATCCCCACGCACTTTTACACAGCCAAAAACCAGGCAGAGAGCAGATCCAGAGATGAACAAGGTCAGGGGCCTCCCATATAACTGCAAAGAGTCAAAGATGTCCATCTTACTCTACTTCTTGCTGAAAAAAGCGCTGATTAAAACATTCTAGACTTCAAACCCAGGCATTTGTAAGAGCAGCAGCCCAGTTTGTGCCATTTCAGGGCAGTTATCTAATTCCCAAAATTCCCGTTGGGAATTAGCCCATGTTTTTAGCCAGTGCAAAGCACCAGCAAAAATGGCCCTACAGGGAAAAATTTCTCCAGCAACCTGGCACCTTTTTTTGCCACCAAAGGCAGCAAACTGGTCCCCACAGTTCCTTGCCCACACCAGAGGAGCTCCACTTCAAACATGATCAGCTGCCACGGCTCCTAACGAGGACTGGATGGCAGGAAAAGCCCACCATGGAACCAACCCATGTGGAGAAATCTGGGGATGGCACTGAAATCCACAGCTCTTTCTGCGGATACATTTGGGTGCACAACGTGGTCCCCTCACCTGAACATCCCTCAGACACGGAAAATGACATTCAATCATCATAACGTTCTTCCCAAACTCCTGAATTTCCCTGCTTTTATTAATGCTTTTTGACCTGAGCTTCTGTGGTTTAATTTCCTGTGGGTATCAAGTGACAGTGAATCAAGCGAAGACCTTAACCTTGAGTTCCTTTTGCCTCTAAAGCTGCCAGGGTTTAAACTGGTGTTAATCCCCTCCCTTTTTCCCCTTTCCTCACTTCATTCCTGCTCGTTCTTGTTGTGGAATATCAGCCCTCCCTCCCTGAGCTCCGTTTGTTGGCTGGGGAGCCTTTGAACACCAACAAGACAAAGTTTCCCAGCCACCCCCCGGCACAATTTGCTTTGCCCAAGCGCTCTGAGCCCTCTCTGGGCAGAGTCTCTTCCCCCAGAAGTCCCAGAGCTCTCTCTGGAGCTGTTTCCCAGCACCAGGGCTCTTTGGATGGGGCTTGGAGCACCCTGGGCTAGTGGAAGGTGTCCTGCACATGGGACGGGGTGGGCTTTAATGTCCCTTCCAACCCAAACCATGCTGTGAACTTTCAATATTGTAACCTATAATTTTATTTGTTTGCTTGCATCTAAGGCAATGCCTCAGAGAAACACATAAAGGCTCAACACTGCTAAAGGCTGGGCTTAGGCAGGAGATCAACCCCTTAAAGTCACTGAGCTGCCACGTGCCCACATCTGAGTTAGCAAAAAACTCGCTGCCTTTCACGTTCTTTGCTTCTGGGCTTTGTCTGACTCAGAAAGGTTCACCATGAGTAATTAGAGACAAAGTCTTGAGGATGATTTGCTCCCTGTAGCAGGAAAGAGAATTTAGGTGTCACGTTTGCCATGCTTTTTAACTTGACCAGTTTCTTGGGACGAGCAGGTTTGGAGGAATGTGGTGATTCTATTTGTTCACCCTACTGGCTTTTGTTTGTGGAGCCTTCAAACTATTTTGCTCATCAGTTTCTACAGCCGTATGCATTTCTGCATTTCCCCCCTATATATGTGGGGGATTCTTTTTTAAATGATACCTTGCAAAAGGGATTTGAGGACTTCTTTGGGGTGATGTTGGTGGTCCTGGGGTGACTGGGTGCTCTTGGAGGTCTCTCCCAAGCCCGACGATTCTGTGGCTGTGGTTTTCTGAAGGGAGTTTTTCCTTCCACAGCATTTTGCATCTCTGCTCTTTTTTTTTTTTGCTGCTCTCCCCCTTGTTTTAATGCTTCCATTGAGTTGATACGGTCTTTAGCCACCTGCAAGTCCTCAAATTAGAAATTATCTGCAGCTCGGGGTCCTGAATCTTTGAGGAGAGGCCAAGGAAGGGTTCAGCATCCCCAGCCCTGCCCGGGGAGCTGTGCATTCCCCTCTGCCGGGGAGGGGGGATGGAGCCGAGCGGGGGGATGCACACAGAGCCAGCTGGATGTGCCTTCCCAAAGGGTCTCCGCACACATTCCCTGCCTGCATTTCTTCCCTTGGCCTTTTGGTGTCATTCTGTTATTAATGTGGAGAGACAAGAGCCTCGGAATTGCTTCTCTCTTCTTTTCAGGGCACAGCAGGATGGGTAGAGAACGAAACCTGCTGGAAAAGGAGGGAAGGATGGAGTTAAGCATATCCATGGGGCCCATTCCCTCCTAAAGTCCCTGGGAAAGGTGTCCCCGTCACTTACAGGCGGGATGGTGAGTTCGTGTGTAGGTCAGAGATGCTCAGCTATCAATGAGATGGGGGGAAAGGTTCAGGAGATCCCTACCTGGCCTTGCCTCGGCTCTCCCTGTGTCCTGGAGAGGCTCTGGAGGGACCACGGGAGGTCTGGCAGAGGTTCCTTGGCTGGTGCAGGAGGAGCAGAGGACACTGAGGGCAGAGCTCAGCGGGGGCTGCAGCTCCTCCCGAGGGGCAGCTCCATCTCTGACCCCTGTGAGCAGGGACAGCACCCAGGAAGGGCTGGGGCTGTGCCAGGGCAGGTCAGGGGGCATCTCAGCAAAAGGCTCTTCCCCCAGAGGGTGGTGGGCACTGAGCAGGCTGCCCAGGGCAGTGGGCACAGCCCCAAGGCTGCCAGAGCTCCAGGAGCCTTTGGACACCGGGACAGGGACAGGGGCATTGTTGGGATGTCCTGGAGTGGCACCAGATGGTCCTTGGGGGTCTCTCCCATCTCTGGATATTCTGTGATCCTGTTCTATGGAGAACATCCCCGAGGGCCACGTTGGCAGAGGTGGTGGCACAAACCCTGCCCTGCTGCAGCAGCAGCATCACCGAAACCCTGAGAGGGAAAAAAAAAAAAGATATCAACAGAGTGCTGGGGAAGTGGAGAACTGAAATCTGAGAGGTGAGACGGGCTTGGGAAGGCCCCGTGTGATCAGCTGCCGCAGGGCTACAGCGTCATGCCAACCTGCCAGCAGGAAAACAGCATCTTCTGTGATCCCAGGAGCCTGGAAAGCCGAGCTCTGGTGCCAACTCCTGCATCCCATGGAGAGAAGATCCACAGGACAGAGCCGAGGACACATGGAAAGAAAAACTGTAGGGGGCTGGACCAGCAATGTTTTTTTTGTTTTTAAGTTTGTTGATTGGTCTGGGAGGGAAAAATGAGAAGTTTTTGATGCAATTAAAAAAAAAAAAAAGGTTAAATTGAGCATTTCCTTTAATCCCAGAGAAAATATTCCAGCACTCAGAAGTGTGTGTGTGCACAGGGGGTAGTGCAGGTTTTTGTAGGGTTTTGCCTCCTGGATTGAAGGATTATTTCAGACTCCTTTAAGTGGTGTGAACGAATAAAATAGATGCAGTGAGCGTGCTGGGGCAGGTGTGGACAGACCCAACCAGCCTCTGCAAACTGGGACCGAAGTGCAAGTTTTCCTGCAGGGAAATCGCACAACCCCTGGGATCTGGTGGAGTGAAACATCCGGTGGCTGCTCCAGGACCAAGGAACCCGGGAGGCACTTGGAGGAATGAAAATGCAACCCTGCCAGCCTGAAAGGAAGGACTCCTTTGCCATGGAAAGATCCTGCAGAAGACAATTTAGTTTGCCCTCTCCCTGAAACCTGCTCTGCCAGCTACAGGCACGAAGCAAAGTGTTGCTTTTGTGGTAGAGCATAAAAAAGTGCGTGGGTTTTTTTCCCTTTAATGACCTTTTTAAAAAGATAATTTTGCTTCCTCTGAGTGCAGGCAGTTATTTATGACCATTGGTAAAGGCTCTGCTCGAATGCATTTGTTGAATAACACCAGGAAGAGCTTCGTTTTCCTTCAGACTTTCATCAAATGTTTCTAGAAAATACAGAAATATTATAAAAATTATTCCTTTCTTCCTTCTCTCCCTCTCCTCCCTTTGGGAATAAGCCTGTCCGTAGGAATAGGGAGTAAATCAATACGGTTGGATACCAGGCACCACATTCTGCAACATCTCAAAGTGAGATTACTAAAAAAATAAAATGGAAAAAAAAAATAAAAAAAACCTTGAAGGAACTTGGACACATTTGTGTTTTTACTGCCTTTATTTCACAACCCTGTTGGATTATATTCTCCTTTTCCTGAAACTGAACATGGTGGGAAATATTTACTTAGGAGAATACTTTTTTTTTTTTTAAATATGAATTTAGCCTTCATGGAATGATCCAGGGAGGGTTTTCCAGTGCCCTGGGAAGGTTTGGTGCTGGCAGATCCTCTGCAATAACCAATGTTATGAAGAACAAGAGGGTGGGTTGTGATTGCAGAGCACTTCTTGACCCAAATGCCTGAGCAGAGGCACCACTGGCACCAGAAGTTCTTGATCTGCTCCAGAACATGGAAATACTGAATCTTGGAATGGTTTGGGATGGAAAGGACCTCAAAGCCCATCCAGTCCCACCCCCTGCCATGGGCAGGGACATCTTCCACCAGCCCAGGTTGCTCCAAACCCCGTCCAACCTGGTCTGGGACACTTCCAGGGATGGGGCAGCCACAGCTTCTCTGGACAAGCTTTTATGGGAGTCATCCACTTTTCCTTGTCGCCTAATAACAGGAATGAGGTTGGAAACCCCCTGGTTTAGCACACACTGAACATGTCTGATTCCCTCAGCCCATTCAGAGCATGGACAAGCCCCTTGTTGACTTTCACAGGTTTTGAATCATCTTCACCCACCTTGGCTGGTCCCTTCACCTGCACCAGGGTTGGCAGGGGCAGGGCCTGGGGACTCTTCTCCACGTCCATCCCCATCCTGCAGGGATTTCTTCATGAAAGGGTTGCTAAACACTGGAAGGGGCTGCCCAGGGAGGGTTGGAGTGCCCAGCCCTGGAGGTGCCCAAGGCAGGACTGGCCGTGGCACTCAGTGCTCTGGGCTGGGGAACAAGGTGGGCATCGGGCACAGGGTGGGCTCCGTGATCTTGGCCATATTTTCCAAACTCAGCGATTCTGTAAAAAGTTTTGACTGAATTTATCTTTAAATTCTGAAGTCTTTCCCCCAGCCCTTCAGACCCTTCGCTGCCGATTCCGTGTCTTCTGGCAGAGTGTCATTTGTGTTCCTTCTCCAGGCCCATTTTGAGTGATGTTCTCTGAGACTGCAGGAAGAAGCAAACGTGGGTTTTTTTAATCCTCTCCCAAGGTGTTGGCCTCCTTCCACCAACCCTATTCTCCACAGAGACAGGAGACAGAAACCTTTCTCTGAACCAATTCTGCAAGTCTAGAGTTTGGTTTGAGGTTTTGTGCTGAGGTTTGGAGTGACTCACATTTTGCAAACAGGTCTCCTCAGTCTCTGAAGAGTTCCACCACCTATTTAAGGTAGAAATATGCAGGCTGGTACATAATGCATACTGTCTGCTTGCTCCAAACCACAAGTGGCTCAAAAAAGCCCGAGCGGTGAATCCAGCTGGGAAAGTTCAAAACAATGAAAGAACAGCCACTTCTTGCTCTCTTTCTGCCCGTGACAGCTATATTTGTGGTGCCAAATCACACGGGGAATATAAGCTGAAAATACAGTTAATAAGGGCTTTCAGTCAGGGCTGGTTGCTCAGATGCTCTCTCAGTACTTTCTCCTGTGATTTCAGTGCTGTTGATCTGGAGAAGATACAGTGCCTGTTCAGAAGAAGAGCAGGTGCTTCGTGTTCTTTTGCTCAGGGTGTTGTTTTGTGTCTCAAAAGTCGGGAGATTCTTATTCACAGAATCCCAGAATCCTTAAGGTTGGAAAAGATGTCCAAGACCATCAAGCCCACCCTGTGCCCGGTGCCCACCTTGTCCCCCAGCCCAGAGCACTCAGTGCCACGGCCAGTCCTGCCTTGGGCACCTCCAGGGCTGGGCACTCCAACCCTCCCTGGGCAGCCCCTGCCAAGGCCTGACCACCCTTTCCAGGCAGGAATTCCTCCCCATGTCCCCCCTGCCCCTGCCCTGGCCCAGCCTGAGCCCGTTCCCTCTGCTCCTGTCCCTGTTCCCTGGGAGCAGATCCCAACCCTCCCCTGGATCCATCAGGGACTTGCAGAGCCACAAGGTCCCCCCTGAGCCTCCTTTTCTCCAGGCTGAGCCCCCCCAGCTCCCTCAGCCCCTCCTGCTGCTCCAGCCCCTTCCCAGCTCCCTTCCCTTCCCTGCACACGCTCCAGCCCCTCGGGGTCTCTTCCCTGAGATCCCAGCACTGGGCACAGCCCTGGCGGTCCCTCAGCAGGGCCAGCACAGGGGACAGTCCCTGCCCTGGACTGTGCCCACACTATTCCTGATCCAGCCCAGGTGCCCTTTGGCCTCTTGCCCACCTGGGCACACCTGGGCTCGTGTTGAGAACTGTTCAAACATGGAAGAATCCATTTCTGTATTTTACAACGTGGAACCTGGGACAGGTCATTTTGCCTTTAAAGAGATGTTTTCTGCAACGCTCTGGAGTTTGCAGAGTGACAAAACCAAGGAGGGAAAGAAACCAATGGAAGAAAGTGTGGTGCTAATGGAAAAGGATTTATTTTCCACGCTCCTTAAGAAAAACAGGAGCAGCTGCGAGTCTTTTGTGGAATGGTGGCTCTGATTGGGCTGAATCTGTTCTGTGCTGTTCTTCTGCTCTAATGGGGGCAACTAAAATACTCTCCTGGCCAACCCAGGGGAGCAGTTACCCATCTCCTCTTAATTTGAGTGATCTTTAGATTTCTTCTGCGAGGTTCTGAAGCAGACAAAGTGCTCAGAGTCAGCTCTTATCTCTCCACAGTAAATAAGGCTGAAATTTAAAAAAGGCCATTAGCAATCAATACAGCTGGGAGATTTAATTTCCAGCACATGCTTATTTTGTTTTATTGTTACATATCCCTAAGAGTTCCAAGGGATTATTTCTTATTATTACATTTGCAATGTTTTCGTGTGTAACCTGCCCTGCTCTGCTCACTTTGCTCTGCTCTGGTGGTGTTGCCACCTTGCTGAAGGTCTTACTGGAGTGAAAGACTGTGTTGTCCCGTGGCTACAGCACCAAGGGAGTGATAAAAAATGGGAATGGCCAAAGCCCTCCCTTGAGATGGGAAATATTCCCCCTCTGCCAGCTCGGGAGTCGGAGCCAAGTCACTGCTCCGAGCTTTCCACCTGCAGCAGAGAAGCTGTTCCAAACAGCTGTTGGAATCACTGGGATGAGTGCTGGAATCATTGGGAGGGGTGCTGGAATTGTTGGGATGGCTGTTGGAATCATTGGGATGGGTGTTGGAATCATTGGGATGGGAGTTTGAATCATTGGGATGGCTGTTGGAATCACTGGGATCATTGCGTTGGAATCACTAGGATCATTGAGATGGGTTTTGGAGTCATTGGGATCATTGGGATGGGTGTTGGAATCGTTGGAATGGGAGTTGGAATCACTGGGGTCATTGGGATGGGTGTTGGAATCACTGGGATCATTGGGATGGGTGTTGGAATCGTTGGGATGGGAGTTGGAATCATTGGGATCATTGGGATGGGAGTTGGAATCATTGGGATCATTGGGAAGGGTGTTGGAATCGTTGGGATGGGAGTTGGAATCATTGGGATCGTTGGGATGGGCACTGGAATCATTGGGATAGGCATTGGAATCACTGGGATCATTGGGATGGGTGCTGGAATGGCTCATCCCTGTGGTTCCCTGCAGGGCAAGACCCTCTTGGCTCAAACCAAAATGAATCTGAATTAGAACAGAACAAAAACCAAAGTGCAGCATTTTAGGGCACAACAGCAAAAGTGCTGCTGCTTTGGGGCTGCCGTTTGAAACTGGCTTTGCCGGGATGAGACTAAAAGCACAAATAAGGCAAAGAAACCAAGTGAAAACTGGGGGTTTTCCTCTCAGAAATACTCAAAATTGCTTGTTTATTTTAAAAGCCAATCGTGTCACAGAGTCCGCAGAAACTTTTCTAACTTAAAGAGCCAGCTAAACTTGAGTTTGTGCTCTGGTGGAAACAGGATTTAGGTGCTGGTTGTCAATTATTAATTAAGCATTAATAGATATTCTGCCCTGTATTTAGCTGATATTCCCCCCAGGAATGGTCTCTAAATATAAAAAAATCAAGGGTAGAACACCTGTGCTATTTAATAATCACCTTTTTTAATTGCTCTCACCCATTCTGAGCCTAAAAGGCATTTTTTTTTTGGTTTTTATGAGCAGCACAAACTGCTTTGAAGGAAGGTGAGGAGGGATGGGAAGGGCAGATTTTCTGGCTGCTGCCTCTTGGAGTGAGGAACACACCAAACATTTGGAGGACGAGGAATGTTTTAGTCGTGGCTTAAAGTGAATATTAATGACTTGGCAATATGGGCAGGACTTTTCCCTAAAAACCTCCTCACTTTGGGACACCACGGATTGCACCTGTTCACTGGGAAGGAGAATTTATTTTTCAACATCCAATCTACTTTTGTGTTTAAATGAAACGATCAAATTAAAGAATTAAACTGAATTATTCAATTATTTGTTATTTATTATTAAGATATTATTAGATATTCTATGTATTATATATTACCACATGTTGCATATTATTATTTACTGCCATAATAATGTTTGAAAATCCATCTTAAAAAAAAAACTTATAAATTATAAAAAACCACAATTTTATCTGTTTTCAGCCTTTAAATCTGAGCCAGGTAAGTGAATAAACCCCTAATAAAACAGCAACCAAACTGAATTAAAGGGTTCTTTACTAATTAAAGTTCCTGGACCCTAAATAGGACCCTATTAATGAATATGGACTCATCCCTAGAAGGGATGGAATTTGCAGCTGATAAAGCGGGAGAGGCTCTGAGCACAATTAGAAATCAGGATTAAAATTTAACGGAAATAAATAATGTATAAAATAATGTCCCGAGCAATAATGTATATAATCTGAAGGGAAAAAAATAAGGATAAAATTTCTGGCTTAAAACACTTGTTTATATTCTCATTGTCAGCCTCTTCCATGATGAATTCAATTTTCCTGTCCAGTCGTCCCTCCTCAGATTTAGGGGTACAAGGAAGGATGACTGGAAGTATCACCTTAATTATTGACCCTCCTATTGGAAGTTTCCTGGCTCAGACAGGCAAGGAAAATGGATCTCCCAACAAAATTAAATTCATCATTTTCTCTTCTCTCCAGTAAATGCAATTTTTCCAATGCAGAATTGACAATACTTGAATATTTTGCTGTAATTTTTTTTTTTCAAACTCCAATGTTATCTTTCAGAATGTTTGTCCTGAAAGCTGGATGGGTATCAAGAATTTTGTATAATGTTTTCACTTAAGGTTTTTGTAATTATTCATTAATGCCTGGAATTGAGAACTTTGTGGAATATTTCACAGCCATCTCATTTTTTTCTGTATTATTGAGGTACATTTAACACAGACACCGGTGCTGAGACCTGGCTATTTTTGAAAGGAATAAACTGATAATATAAAGGCAATGGGATAAGTTTCTACTTTAAGCCAAAATAGCCTTTTAGGCAGAATTCTCACAGACGAAAGAACCTGCGGGGTGGGACTCCACTGTGAAATAAATGGTAAAAACACCCAAAAAAATTGCTTATAATGATCACACCTTTCAGTTTAATGCTGCTTTTTGGCATTTTGGAGGCTGTTGAAAGAGGTGCTCAACTTTACAGAAGGCCAAAGATGCAGCTTCATCCTGGAAACTTCGAAATATTCCCCCAAAGCCTTTGTTTGCCCTAATATTCCATAATGTTAGGCTTTTAGAGTCAATAACCCATTAGTAATCAAGAGATGTATCATTTATTAATTATGCACCGTATTAATATTTAATCTTTTGGGTTGCCGGGCATATTTCTAAATCTACTTTTTAATTACATTCAAAAAAAAATAAATCTTCGAGGCAACCATTAGAAAAGTCATTTTTCTGTGCATTATGACTTCAATTACTTTGGACCAGCTGTCTGGGAACTCTCCGGGCTGCTGCAGCACTTGGTAAAAGGGCCATCTCGTCTCAAACCCGCCCCTCTGAAAGCTAATTGAGGATTAGAGCGAGGGGAACGTTCCAAAGAATTTCCTCGGAGCGCTTAAAGTACCCTGGAATGAGACCTGGAGATGTGGGCTCAACACAGGGGGCTGGCCAGGGAGAAACAAGCCTCTGCCTCCAACCCCAGCCCAGCCCTCTGGCTCCCAGGGTTGGGAATAGAGCCCTTCTGGCCCTGGAGCTGGGAATTGTGACATCCAGAGGGGGATTCCTCGTCTTGGAGGAGCCAGGGATGGGGTCAGGCCATTGGAGGTGCCCAGCTCACAGGATGGTTTGGGTTGGAAAGGACCTTAAAGGACCTTGGGCAGGGAAACCTTCCACCAGCCCAGGGTGCTCCAAGCCCCATCCAACCTGGCCTTGGACACTTCCAGGGATCCAGGGGCAGCCACAGCTTCTCTGCCCACCCTGTGCCACCCTCCCAGCCAGGAATTCCTCCCCAATATCCCACCTAACCCTTGCCCTGTCCCTTTAAAACCATTGCCCTTGTCCTGTCGCTCTTTGCCCCCATAAGAAGTTCCTTTTATAACCCCCTTTGGGCACTGCAAGGGGCTCCGAGGTCTCCCAGAGCCTTCTCTTCCACGACCCCAGTGCAGGCAGGTGGGATGGTTTGCTGGACACCCTCCACCCTCATGGTTCTTCCAGGTGGAAGCACCAGGTGGGATAAAATCCAGGGTCCTGAGTCCTGTGCAAGCTGCCTGGGAAGGCAGAGCTTTCCTGCTCAGCTCTGCACAGGGGTTTTATTAATAGTGATGAGCCAAGCAGTGACAAAACACCAAGGGCTTTGTTTCCCAAAAGATGGAACCCAATAAGATGTTCCACTGAAGTGCCCTTTTCCCTCAGCGCTCCTTGGACATGTCAGGGGAAGTGTTGCTCCCCAGAGGGTCTTTCATGGTTTTGTTTATCAAAATCTGAGCTTTAAAATGTAGCAGAAGAAAAATATTCCTTGCCCAGAGAAGCTGTGGCTGCCCCTGGATCCCTGGAAGTGTCCAAGGCCAGGTCGGATGGGGCTTGGAGCAACCTGGGCTGGTGGAAGGTGTCCCTGCCCATGGCAGGGGGTTGGAACCAGGTGATCTTTAATGTCCCTTCCGACCCAAACCGTTCGGTGATTCCATGATTCCTCCTCACGTCCTTTAGCTGCAGACCATTTGCCTGTGTTTGATAATCAGACCCTGCTAATTTGGGTATCAATAAACATGAAATTTTCTGCCTTTGTGCAATAATTTCAGACACAGCCTCTAGAAATAAATCCCTTCAGGCACAGGAGTTACATATGAAGAGAACAGTGCAATTATCCTGGACAATATTTCTTGGAGTATCCCTGAATACAGAAGGACAACCGGGGAAGTTAAGATGAATTAATCACCTGCAGGGCTGAAGCCAATTTAAATATTATTTTAAACAATATACAGTAAATCCCAAAGGGAATATTCTTCTGAGGAGCATAAAGGGCTTAGTTCAGTGACACTTTTTCTGCTTTATGGCCCAAAGCAAGAAAGAGAAGCTCTGAATGTGTTTCAATCAGGCTCCTGAAATAAAAAAGTGTGTGAAGGGTGACTCTGGCTGAAACCTGTGACCCAGGGAGCATTTAGCAATGAACTTCCAAACCAAACAGGAGCTACAGAGGAGAAGTCTGGCACCCAAATATCTGAAAATATTTGCATTCAAATCCAAAGTTTGTAATGACTTCTTTTATTTCAAGCCTAGGTTCTTTCTTTTTTCCAAATAAGGCTTTATCAGTTCAAAAACGAAAGTCTTTATGAGGATATTTGAATTGGATGTCACTTGTGTCACCCAAAGGAAAATATTTGCCTTTTACAGACACATTTTTGTGTCACAGACAGGTTTTTGTGTCAATCTGCCTTAAAAAAAAAAAAATCAGAAAAGAGGAGGAACTGTTGTATTCCAATAGTCTGCATGTTATTAAAACAGCTGCTTTTAAAGCTGTATTTGTTTGAGAGCAGAACGAAACTCTTGGAAGACGCAATTTGTCCGAGCTGGAAAAAGACACCACTTGTGGCCTCGAGGCCTCCTGGGTTCAATTCCCTCCTCCCAACCGCTGACACTCTTCATTGCCCTCAACAGCTCCCCTTCCCCTCGGTGTTCCCACGTGGGCCAATTAATTTATGGAGCGCCGGGGAGCCACTTAGCCGTGCCGATGTCGGGAAGAGCGCCATGGAAGTAGCCAAGTGGGAATTCCCTGGAGGCAGCTGGGGATGGGGCACGGGGGATGCCGCTGCCTGCGGGCTGGGGGAGCTTTATCCCAAGGAACGATCCTGGCAAGGTGGCACATCAGGGAAAGAGGTGCTGTGGGGTTGTTAACTTGTCTCCTGCCTGGTCCTCTGGTGTCTCTGTGTTAATGCTGGTCATACCTGGGAGAGGGGAAGAGCCCAATTACTTCTCCTCCATCTCCTACCTGGCCAAAATAAAAGCGGATTTTTCCATTAAGCGACAGCTGGAGTTTGCACGAGGCATTAAAGGAATGGAGCATTATCCCAAAGACATTCTGTTGCGAAAGAACGCTAATCAATGCTGAGAACATTGGTTATAAATTATTCACGGTTCGTTATAAACTCCTCAGGTCTTAAAAAGATCCGAGTCCTCGTGGAGTGTGGCTGGATACGACCGTGGAACTGCCTCACCTGGGATGCTCCAGCAGGACAAGCTGCACCTTCCAGCATCCAGAGGCAGGATAGAAATGCCTGTTTCAGTGGATTCTAAGGAATGAATCATGGAGTGGCCTCTCCCTCGCCGATAGAACCTGATGGCTGCAACTTGTGCGTTCTTCCTTCACCACACGTTAATTTTTAATGAAACCCTTTCAAAATAAAGTCATAATGCGACTCATAAATCACCAATAAACCTCTTTGGTTTCTGCCAGCCTGTGCAGAGGATACTCAAGCGTTCCTACCATTAGCAGGGAATATGGGAGTGTTCTCCACACAACATTTCCTCTATTACTTCCAGCTGAAATCGTGGAAATGTGGGAAGCAGAGGCAGTTCCAATCAACCTCTGGGTCACTATTTACTCCCCTAATTGAATGATCATGTGCTAAAGAGTGAAGATTTTTAGCACTTTTCTGACAGCTGTGACTTGGAGGCAGGAAAGCACAGCTGGGGGTACAGATGAGATGGAAAATGGAAAGAGAAAGGGGTGGGAGTGGAGGGAAGTGTTTTATCATCATAAAATCAGAGACCCCTTTAGGTTAGAAAGGCCCTCCAAGATCATCGAGTCCAACTTGTGGCTGATTCCCACCTTGTCACCCAGCCCAGGGCACTCAGTGCCATTATTATTATTATTATTATTATTATTATTATTATTATTATTATTATTATTATTATTATTTTATCATGATCATTATGATGGCAGAAGTTGGACTCAATGATCCTGATGAGTCCCTTCCAACTCAGCATATCCTATGGGTCCGTGATCCTCAGACACCTCCAGGGATGGGGACTCCACCACATCCCTGGGTAACCCATTCCCGTGGTTTCCAAACCTTTCCATGAAGAAATTCCTCCTGATGTCCAACCTGAACCATCCCAGCCCATGGATAGATTGGCTCTCGAGGACCAACTCTTCTTATAAGAGGAGCCATTTTGTGGATCTGTAATGCAGACAATGAATTTAATATTTTAATGGAAATTATAAAAGACTAACACAGACTATCTCTGCTCACCAGAAATTTTCTTTCTATTAAACTTGGTAAGGTACCAAACCTGAGCGTGTATTTTTGTCCAGTAGAAATGCAGGCTGGAATAATAAGACAACTTGAGCACTTCCCAGATTCCAAGAATTTACATAATAATTCCCTTGACAACTTCCACAAGTGGCCCATAACCTATGATAGTCTCTTAATTGGGCAAAATGTGATTTTCTAATTAATTGAGCTTCGTGACCCTAAGCAACACCAAGTTTGTGTTCACATCTGCAGTCCCAGCTCCTGAGGGACTTTGGGAATGCTGGAGTAGAAATCAGCAGTTTGGAATTGCTGGGTTTGGAATGGGAATCATGACAACAATAACTGGAGGAAAGAACAAATACAGTCAGCATGCACGGGGGCACTAGCGAAATACTCCATAGGCATTTTGGTTGCACAAATTAATCATGAAAATGTGTCTATCTTATGAAAACATTGTTTTCATACCTTAAGAATGTGTCAAACACGAGTCAGACCCAGGAAGCACCTTCCAGGCTGGGTTGAATGCAGCAGCAACTGAGGAGTCAAAGAGGTTTAAGACACTTGTGTGGCCATAAAGCCTTTTGATACAGGACCATCTCGACCTCAGAAGTTTCCCAGCTCATCCTGGCAGCCCAAGCTCCTGCTTCTGTCAGAAAGTATCCACCAGGCTACTTCTCATCTTATTTCTCTGTTTGCTGTGGCCAAAAGCACAAGAGTGTTGGTTTTCTCGACAGCCTTGTTATGGACACACAGACAGTTATTGGGTCTTCACCAGTTCTCTCCACCACAGCAAACAGCTCCCTCTTTTACTTTTGTCTGCAGGATCTTGAGATGATAATTCTCAACATGAGATCTCGATGCTTGTCTCTGAACTCTGCTCTGGACCTTTTTATGTGCTCTGGCCCAGCTTGATTGGAAAATATTGGGTGTTTTTGTGGTGTGACACTTGGGGGCTGAGTTTCTGTCACTCAGCTTAAGATAAGGAAAGGCTGGGACAGCTGGGATTGTTCAGCCTGGAGAGAAGTTTGGGGGACCTCATTGTGGCCTTCCAGGACCTGAAGGAGCTCCAAGAAAGATGGAGAGACAATTTCCAAGGGATGGAGGGACAAGAGGGAATGGCTTCAAACTGACAGAGAGCAGGGATGGATGGGATATTGGGAAGGAATTGCTGGCTGGGAGGGTGGGCAGGCCCTGGCACAGGTTGGGCAGAGAAGCTGTGGCTGCCCCTGGATCCCTGGAAGTGTCCCAGGCCAGGTTGGACGGGGCTTGGAGCAGCCTGGGCTGGTGGAAGGTGTCCCTGCCCATGGCAGGGGTGGCACTGAGTGGGCTTTCAGGTCCCTTCCAACCCAAAGCCTTCCGTGATTCTGTGAAAAGGAAGTTTCAGGAGTCTCAGGTGTTTGGGCTCGGATCAGTCGCCGTGCAAATGTTGGGTCCTCACTGTCCAAACCTTTCCTTGCCCTTCCTCATGTTGAGGCTTTGTTGAAGAGCACAGGGACTGAAGGAGTGACTCTCCAAAGCACATCAAGTAGGTCTGCTTGCAATTCTGAGACACCCCTTGGGCCAGCCAGGACTTCCCTCCAGGCTGTGCCTGCCAGGAACACCCCCAGGGATGGGCATTTTCCCTGAGGACACAGGGGCAAATCCCACTTGAGGGGCTCCCATAGGAATAAACAGGAACGGAACAGCAGTGAAGAGAAAGATTCAGTAGAAGCTGAAAGGGTGTTATTTTTACCTTAGGACAGCAAAGTAGAAGAATGAGACTGTTGAAGTTCTTGATTAACATTAGAGAGCTCGCTGCTTCCTCCAAGCAAGGAAAAGGAAAAGCTGCACTTGAATCCATGCTGGAATTTGTTGTTTTGCCTCATTCACCATCCTTGAGGAGACGGGCCAAGGATAAATCCATACTGGCCACAGCCAGGAGCCAAATGTGGAATTTCTCATTGCCTTCTTGACTTGGAATTCTTGCTGCAACCAAAACTTAGTCCAAAGACTAAGTGAAGTGACCTGGTACAGCCTGGCTTTGGATCAGGCACAAATAGTGGCGTATTGAGGGTGTGTTATAAAGTTATCAAACACATAAAAATCAATCATTAATTTCTTAGAAGATAATCTGGAACCATTAACAAATGTGCCATTTTCTCCAGTGTAAAACCAAGTTACTGATTTAAATTCCAAACAGTGATTATATATTTTACAAAACTCCAATAATTCATATAGTCTAAAAGAACACAAGTTTCTTTCAGTGTTTTACTTGACTCCTCTGTTAAAACTTTCCTAAGCAATTCCTACTATGCAGCAGAAAACTATTTCAGTGAATATGTCCCAGCACTGCCACAAGTTGGAAGGAGGTTCTTTAAAAATGTGTATTTTCTCTAGGTAACTATTTTGAAAATGGTTGCAGGAAGGAAATATATTAGCAACTAAATTAGTGTGTTTTAGCACAACAAGCAATAAACTGCTTAACACTGAGCTCCTGTGAATTAAAAGCCAGAACAGCATTGGACAAAAGTCAAGGTTATGCTGACACATTTATTTCTCAGCAAATGAAGACTGTTTAGTTTTAATGCATTTGTGGTTAGCAATAGTTTCAAAAGATCAATGTAAATTCATTTTGAACTAGTAAATAATGTCTTAATGAGACTTCTGACAGCGTGCTTTCACACCTTCTGGCTCCTCACCTTTCAAAAAGCCCAAAGGTGAACCTATTTTCCCTGGCTTTTTACAATAAACAAATAACATCAGGCAGTGTTTTATGACTTCTGTGTGAAGTGCGTTCAGGGGAGCTGCACTTTGGTTTTCACAGCCACACGACTGCCTGCGCTCAGTCCACAGTGTGTTATTGTTCTTCTCCTGCGAGGGCTAAAAAAGGACTTCAATGGTCCTTTTTTCCCCCTCTCTGTCACATGAAGGAGTTTGTATGAAACAAAGGGCAGGATTTCACCACAAACCTTGGATGGCACCACGATGTAAAACTTCTGCCACGCTGGTGTTGGTAAAGCATTGCCCCAGTTTCTAACCAGAAACCCACCTTGGATGGGGTCTTGGTCTTTTGAACCTTCCGCTGGTGTTTAATAAGTGTTCAATCAGACACACGGGGAGTCACAGAATCCCAGAATGTGCTGGGAGGGAAGGGACCCACAAGGACCATCCCCAAGAGTCACCCCCTGTGCCCCAGAGCATCATCCAAACACTCCCGGAGCTCTGGCAGCCTTGGGGCCGTGCCCACTGCCCTGGGGAGCCTGCTCAGTGCTCACCACCCTCTGGGGGAAGAACTTCTCCTGAGATCCCCCCTGAGCCTGCCCTGGCACAGCCCTAGCCCTTCCTGGGTGCTGTCCCTGGTCCCCACAGAGCAGAGATCAGTGCCTGCCCCTCCTCTGCCCCCCAGTGGAAGTTGGACCTTCAGCGAGGTCTCCTCTTCTCCATCTGAGCACCCCAAGTGCCCTCAGTGTCCTCACACCGTTCCCCTCAAGGCCCTTCCCCATCTCCATGTCCCTCCTTTGGACACTCTCTAATATCTTCACTTCAGATCTTTCATGGCAGGCATGAGGATTTTACAGCAGGACTCTGAGGTGGGAGGGTATCTCAGAGGGGCAAAGCCACCAGGATGTGGTGCAGGTTGTCCCAAAAAAAGTCACCAGCATTGCTGGATAAGCAGGATTTGAGGCTTGCACAAAGGCACATCACAGAACCCCAGAATGGTTTGTGTTGGAAGGGACTTTAAAGCTCATCCCATTCCAACCCCCTGCCATGAGCAGGGACACCTTCCACTAGCCCAGGTTGCTCCAAGCCCAATCCAACCTGGCCTTGGACACTTCCAGGGATGGGGGAATATTTTTCCAAAGTGCAGTTCCACACCACTTTGTGCAGGCAGCTGATTTGGGGTCTCAGCCCAGCCCCCTCCCAGTGATCCCAGTGACTTCCGAGGGGCTGCTCACATGAGGGACAACATTCATCTGCTTTCTGACTCAGGGCCCTGCTTGGAGCCAACTCCACAGGTCTGGAGGAAAAAACAGGAAACACAAATCTTTCATAAATGCTAAGAAAGCTCTAAAAATAACTCTCGAGCTTGGATGGAGTAGATTTTCAAAGTCTGACACCTTGCACCTTGCCAGATCTATAAGGGAGTATTCTGGCAGTCAAATATATAGGACTATTCCCCTTCCTAATGACACCCAGCTCCCTTATTCTACCTCTAATAAAGTTGCAAGGATAATAAACTGGATCTTAAACCTGTCATGTCCTTGTGACTGCCATCCATCCCTGACCTTGAGGCAACGTAATTCATAGGAAGGGGTTGCTAAATCTTGGCAGGAAATGAGTATTCCTTTGGCTCTCATTCTTCTGGTGAAGCAAGCTGGTGTTTCAGGAACCATTCCTGAGGAAAAACACACGTCTTCAAAGCTCCTGCGGTGTTGGCTCCTCTGCTGGTTCCTCCTCCTGGGGTGAAGGTGAGCCCTTCCCAAGGCAGCTGCCCTGGCTGGGCTATGGGTGTGCTCTGGGGGCTCCACAANTTGTGTTGGAAGGGACTTTAAAGCTCATCCCATTCCAACCCCCTGCCATGAGCAGGGACACCTTCCACTAGCCCAGGTTGCTCCAAGCCCAATCCAACCTGGCCTTGGACACTTCCAGGGATGGGGGAATATTTTTCCAAAGTGCAGTTCCACACCACTTTGTGCAGGCAGCTGATTTGGGGTCTCAGCCCAGCCCCCTCCCAGTGATCCCAGTGACTTCCGAGGGGCTGCTCACATGAGGGACAACATTCATCTGCTTTCTGACTCAGGGCCCTGCTTGGAGCCAACTCCACAGGTCTGGAGGAAAAAACAGGAAACACAAATCTTTCATAAATGCTAAGAAAGCTCTAAAAATAACTCTCGAGCTTGGATGGAGTAGATTTTCAAAGTCTGACACCTTGCACCTTGCCAGATCTATAAGGGAGTATTCTGGCAGTCAAATATATAGGACTATTCCCCTTCCTAATGACATCCAGCTCCCTTATTCTACCTCTAATAAAGTTGCAAGGATAATAAACTGGATCTTAAACCTGTCATGTCCTTGTGACTGCCATCCATCCCTGACCTTGAGGCAATGTAATTCATAGGAAGGGGTTGCTAAATCTTGGCAGGAAATGAGTATTCCTTTGGCTCTCATTCTTCTGGTGAAGCAAGCTGGTGTTTCAGGAACCATTCCTGAGGAAAAACACACGTCTTCAAAGCTCCTGCGGTGTTGGCTCCTCTGCTGGTTCCTCCTCCTGGGGTGAAGGTGAGCCCTTCCCAAGGCAGCTGCCCTGGCTGGGCTATGGGTGTGCTCTGGGGGCTCCACAAACAGGTTGGGCTTTCCTGAACGAGGGTGTCGGGGTGTTATCACAGGCATTTGGACAAGAATCTTCATGACTTTCAACGGATTTGGTGCTGGGTGCCTGTTTCTCCAGGTGATTCACCTCAGGAAGGCTGATTCTCAGTGACAAGGAGACAAAGTGGTGAAGGATCCAAACTCTGAGCCTTAAACTGGGAATCTCCCGTGGTTGCCCAAGTTTGATATTTCATTTACTTCCTTTTGTCTCTTTTGACTGTTTTCCCATCCCTGGAAGTGTCCGAGGCCAGGTTGGACAGGATTTGAAGCAACGTGGGCTGGTGGAAGGTGTCCCTGCCCATGGCAGGGGGTGGCACTGGATGATCTCTAATGTCCTTTCTAACGCAAACCATTCTATGATTCTAAATGTAGTAATTTAGAATTATTTCCAAAGCAAACCTTCAAATCAGCTGTATTTTAAAGGGTGTCTTGAACAACTTTGGTGAAGTTTCTGAAGATCTTCAGTGTAAAAGAGGTGGGTCTCAGTGGAGCTCCTGTGACTTCACGGGTCTTGCTGTACTCACTTTTAGGACCACAGCTTGATGCATGAGCTGCCCCTTGGAGAGAAGAAGGACCTGGGAAGAAGTTAACAATGAATATGGAATTTTAGTCAGGTGGAAAAACAAGGACAAAGACTGTGTAGGTGCAACTGTGTGAAATACACACTTTTGAGCATCAGAGATCAACCCTTCATTAAAAACAAACAAACCAACCAACAAAAGAAAAAGCCAAAGAGAAGCCAACCTTCCAAACCTGGAAAGAAATGAAACAACCCAATCAGCCTAGAACAGAGCAGGGGCAATTAAAACGGAGTCCATAAAACTTTACAAAGAACTTCCCCAGAAGGGTGAAGAGAAGAAAGTCTTGCAGAGTGATCAAACAGGACCTGTGCCAGTAATTCCACTTAAAGAAAACAATTATCCCTCTCGGAGTGAAAAAGTCCAAGTCCCACCAGGGTGTTGCAATAACAAGAGTGCAGAGCAATTCCAGCAGGAGATGGGAAGCTGAGCAGGACAAGTGATGTGGAAATGCTGGGTTATTTACCCAGGTTCATTTTGGCTGAGGGATTTTCTCCCTTTGACCCTTCGCAACCTTTGCACGAAGAGAAGAATTAGGCTGTGTTTAAATTCCTTTCCACAAATCCTATTTTCTGGAGGTTTTTTTATTATTATTCAGTGAAAAATTCTCAACTTCAGAAAACCATTTTTTGAGAAAGTACAGAAATACCCCGGTTATGTCCTCGGCAAAATCTTTTTTTGTTCCTTAACCCAATTTTGCATCTTGGATGAGATTTCCAAACATGTAACCACAAGTGCACAGTGACTCAAGTGTCCTACAAAAAGCATAAAACACTAAAAGAGATATTAGATTTTCAACAGGTTTAAATAAGCACATAAAGGTTGGACTTGATGATCCGTGATCTGGAGATAAAGCAGCCCAAGAAATGGCCACGTGCCGAGACAAAGTCATACTTTCTGTGGTCTTCAAAAGGCTTCGGATCAGGGTCTTTGTCCCTCTTGGTTCTCCTGACCAGCTCTTGCTTTGGGTTGGTTCTGTGGGTTTTATCCGAGTCTCTGGAGTCACGCACTCGATCCAAGAGTTCCTGTGTTCTTCACAGTTCTAACTCCACCTCTCACCTTGACTTGCAGGGCTGGGAATGTGCCCCTGAGCGCAAAGCTGGCCCGTGGCTTTAACAAGACACCAGTGAATTTCCTAATGAACTTGCCCAGAAAGTACAGGAAAGGGTCAGTTCTGCACTTTCCCCGAGACAAATTGAACCATAAATTTTACAAGTTTTGGTTGACATTAATTGGGTTACACTTGTGTAAGAAATTCTTCTTTCTTGCTCGTTTGTCTTGCCAGTTGTTTGCAGTGCCAAATATTCCTGCCGTGCCACTCACTGAGCCATGTGATTTCCAGGCTTAACCATTTCTCTGAGACACCACAGACTCGAACCTCACTGTAGTTTATTGCTCAATAAAAGCCAAAACCTTCAGATATTTCGCAGAGGGTCAAAGGAAAACTCCCATTTAAAGAAAATATTCTCCCAGCCTCCTCCTTTTTTTATTAGTCCTTTATTCACATCTCCAAACCACTGGGCCTTGAACAAAAGGCCCTTTTCAGAACAGTCACTTCTGTTCAAGATTAAGGGGAGTGATTTACAGCATTTATGTCGTGTTAGGCAGTGATCATTCAGATGTTAAATTAATGGACATTTCCTCAGCAGTTCCTTGCCAGTTCCTGTGGTACTGTTAATGTTTCACCGGATCCAGAATACATGGAATAATCCCCTCCTGGCTCTGGAGAAAGAGTTCTCCTTTGTCACTGCTGTTAATGCCCAGGAGGGTCAGTCGCCCTGTCCAGACACAGAGACCTGGGGGACTTTTGCATTCAAAGCCTGTCAAAGGCAGTGGAGCTTGTGCTGTGCTCCAGGGAAATCCTGACATCCAGTTTCCCAGGATCCTTGAGGCTGGGAAAGCCCTGCCAGCCCACGGAGCCCACCCTGTGCCCGGTGCCCACCTTGTCCCCCAGCCCAGAGCACTCAGTGCCACGGCCAGTCCTGCCTTGGGCACCTCCAGGGCTGGGCACTCCAACCCTCCCTGGGCAGCCCCTGCCAAGGCCTGACCACCCTTTCCAGGCAGGAATTCCTCCCCATGTCCCCCCTGCCCTGGCCCAGCCTGAGCCCGTTCCCTCTGCTCCTGTCCCTGTTCCCTGGAAGCAGATCCCAACCCTGCCCTGGATCCATCAGGGACTTGCAGAGCCAGAAGGTCCCCCCTGAGCCTCCTTTTCTCCAGGCTGAGCCCCCCCAGCTCCCTCAGCCCCTCCTGCTGCTCCAGCCCCTTCCCAGCTCCCTTCCCTTCCCTGCACACGCTCCAGCCCCTCGGGGTCTCTTCCCTGAGATCCCAGCACTGGGCACAGCCCTGGGGGTCCCTCAGCAGTGCCAGCACAGGGGACAGTCCCTGCCCTGGGCTGTGCCCACACTATTCCTGACCCAGCCCAGGTGCCCTTTGGCCTCTTGCCCACCTGGGCACACCTGGGCTTGTGTCCAACTATCTGTTGGCCAGCAAAGAGGCACCAGGAGCCAATTCAGTGCATAGATACACAAATTGGTGGAAAACCCTCGGAAACTGGGCATAGAAAGGCTGAAAGTACAGACTTTGGGCTTGACTATCCCAGTGCTGTACATTGGCAGGTCACTGCTCCACCTCACGGCCCTTGGGATCCACGCACTTGCTCTTCACGTGGTTGGAAAGCTGTTTGCTGTAGGCAAGGAGGTGCTGGAGGACAGGATGGCTCCCTCACTCACTGGAGAGGCTGAGACATTTTCAGGAATGAATGTCTGCTGGGAAGGATACAGAGAGAACAGAAAATGTAATTTTGAGATCCTTCACTGTGTAGAGCCACAAATGGAAGGTTTCCTCAGCACAAGGACCTCTCCTGTGCATCAAAACCACGGCAACCCTCAAAGGAGTGTCCTGTGAGTAACTGGTTACTACCCGGAGGAGAAAAGGAGCCAACAAAAGCACTGCCTTTTGTTTTGTTGCTTTATTTACCTTGGTAGAAACTCCTTTCTCTAAGCCACATTCTCCAGTCCAATGTGTCAGTCTCCTAAATGGGTTTGCTCTTAACTGGAAAAACATTGCTGTTCTGCCATCCTTCCAAAAAGTGTGCCCTTCCAAATCTCTGTGACCTCGGTGCTCACCGGGGCAAGGGGCCAAGCAGGGTGGTTTGGTCTGAGGAAAGATGCCTGAGCAGCTTCCTCGCTGTTTACTGCCATGTAGGACCTCTCTGTGCAGGGTTTCAGCTCAGAAGGGTGTGTTTGACAGTAAGGAAATGTCCAAGATAGCCCTAAACATCTGGCTGTCACCCTGCAAAGGTCCATGTTCAGGCTGATGCAGGTTTCTGCTGGCATTGACGTGGCTTTGGGCAGGCTCATGGGGCACCAACCCTGGCAGGGTGCATCACCAATGTGTTTTCTGCCAGCCAAGCTGGCATCCCAGCTGTGGCACCTCTGTGTGGCATCAGCTGTGTGATCAGGGCTCTGCTCCCGCTGACCTGCAGGGTTTTTGACCCTTTCATTCCTCAAAGCCCTTAAATAGAAATTGCTTTTCAGGTGTTACCTCAGTCTCTTCTTGTTAAGGAAATACACTTTTTTACAGTGGAATGTGTGTGTTTGTGAGGCAGCTGAAGGGGATGTGACTTATCCAGAGATAACTCACATCGACAGAAATACATCTGGAAAACTCTGACTATGAATCCCAGAATGGGCTGACTTGGAAGAGGCCTAAAAGATCATCTTGTTCTAACCCCCTGCCATGGGCAGGGACACCTTCCACCAGCCCAGGNGCTGCCCACGCTGTGGGACCAGCCCAGGGCACGGGGGGTTCTGGGCTGGGCCATGTCCAACCTCTCCCCTACCAGAACCCCCAGGTCCTTCTCCCAGGGCTGCTCCATCTGCCCATCCCAGCCTGGGCTGGGAACAGGGGGAATTAAGTTGGTTTCCTGCCCAGCAAGTTGGGCCTGAGCTCAAATTGAAATGCGTGGTTAAGTCCTGCTCATGCCAATGAAATGCAAGCACGTGCCTCAAGTTGAGGAGTTTATTGAATTGTGGCAACACTGAGCGGCCTTTGTAGAATTAATTAATGTATCTGAGCTGCTTTTTATGTCCGTGACCCAAAGAGAACTGTAGGGCTCCTGTGTGATTCCAAACCTATCTCTCCATTAAATCAAGGATCCAGGCACAAATGCTGGTACACATTATATGGATTTATGACATTCCCTGGAGGATTCTGGGTCAATAAAGCAGTGAATGGATTACAAAGAGGCCTCTAAAGTGTTTGCTGGAATTTGCAAGGAATGAATGAATTACTGTTTGGTTTATGACTGCAAAACATCTTTCTGTGGATGCTGCAGATCAGGCTGAGTGACAGCCACGACCTGCTCTCGCTGGTCTGAACAACCGTATTTATTGTGTTCAGGCCAGGAGC
Source organism: Sclerurus mexicanus (assembly GCA_013396755.1). Lineage (NCBI taxonomy): Eukaryota > Metazoa > Chordata > Aves > Passeriformes > Furnariidae > Sclerurus > Sclerurus mexicanus. The sequence continues at coordinate 211,371 of VWZF01001078.1, forward strand.
CAACAAATAAAAGGGAAGCAGAACGTTGTAGTAGTTAAAATACACTGGAAAATAATATAAATTCAACGCAAATGATTAATTGTTATTCATCAGGGTTGTTTTCCTGCAGTAAATCACAGGCTTCCACCAGGAGCAGTGCTCTGTGTTTAGGCAGACACGTTGCACAGGATCCAAGAAGCTCATGGCTTAAGCAAACCTTGCCTAAATGCCTGCTTTACACAGGTTTAACTCCAAAGTGAGCTCAGGTTTCCTAAAGAACCCAAAGAACTCCGGAGCACAGCAGGAGGTTTCAGTCCCAGCTGGCACGGAAACCCTGCGTGCAGATACAACCCACAGCAAGACATAAATAACAAGAGCTAAAAATGTGAAAAATGAAAGTTTTGTGAATGATGAGAGGCCAAAGGAAGAACCCTCAGGTCTGTCCAACACTTCCCACAAGGATAAAGGTCACCTTTGCTGCGTGTGTGAGCTCCAGAACATCTGGAACAGCTGCCTTCTCTGCCCTTGCCGTGCTGAGCAGCTGCAGAGGGAAGAAGGGACATTGAGTTGGTTGCCAAGGAGTTTTTGGAGCTATTTGGGTTTCAGGACGGAGGATTTCAGGTAGCAGGAGGGTTAAACTGGCCCCTCTCTCCTTGCCAGGCCGGTGGGGAGGAATCTCCTGTCACCTCCATGTCCCGTCTCTTGCCAGAGACAGTGGGGATGCTCTTTGCTGCTCCTTAGCAGGTGGTCAAAGAGGGAGAGGTCAATCCTCGGGGGAAACTTCTGCTTTTTTCAGGCCTGGCTCATCCCACCAACAAAGGAAGAGCCTCCAGACCTTGATCCCTGCCTTGCATTGAGTTTGTGGTCCTGGCAGCACTTTAAATTCTTATTTCCTTACCAAATCGGCGCAGGAGAGATTTCAGGGGCGTGTGGTGCCTCCTAAGCCCAGCCAGCAGCTCCAGCCACCTCCCAGCTGTCACAAAGAGCGGCTTGTTGAGCCCTCATCACGCTCAGCAACCACAAGATGCCTTCAGGGAGTCGGTGTTGTCAGAGTTTGAGATCAGGCCTCGATGGCAGAGCTGTAATAATTAATACATAACGATAACGCAAGGGCTAACGAGATTAGCAATGCGATTGCTATCAATACTTTGCAACCCTCCGCCGTGCTGTTTTGGGGGGGTTTAGAGCACACGTGTCTCCGTGGAATGGGGATCTTGGGTGGCTTTGAGGGATTAAGGAGGGAGGAAAAAGGTGGTTGAGAATAACAACGATAACAAAGACCAGGGAAGAGTTGAGGGATCCGCTTTTCTGGTTTTATCAGCCTATTATTACCAGCAAATACATGTTCTAGGTCACTTAACTGAATGGAAAGCATCCAGCAAGACAGCCAAATTAAACGAAAATAGAGGCTCTCTACCTTGGGCTCAAATAAAGCACAGACAGTAGGCGGCAGTGGAAAGTCCATTAAAGTTTAATTTGCCAGTCATTAAAGTGTGCCATTCATTTGTAAAATCGCATGGCAAGGAAGCCCAAGTACAGGAGGGTCTGGCTTGCTCTTCTTAATGGTCTTCTTATAAATTTCTCCCTGTGATTATGATCAGTTCCTTCTGATCGTCCATAAAATTTATGAACCAATTTATTACATCAGCTGAGTGGAAATATCAGATAATGCAAAGCAATAAAAAGTGGATCCTGATTTTAAGAAATCAGTGTGTCCTCTGTGAGAAGAGCAAGAAGAGAGCACCTAATTACTTTAGCAACATTAAAAACAACTGCACCATAATGGGGTAGGGAACCATTTAATCAAAATGGACACACAACACTCTTGTAATTATATGAAAAGGTCATGGAAATCATCAATTTAGCCCACTAGGATGTGAAGAATATGACTTAAAACTTCCAGTAAAGCTATCTCCTGGAGCTTATTTGAACCACAAGAAAGGGGGTTGTATTTCCAGTTTAATAGCTGGGGGCACAAAGCCACGCTGTGTGTTTTGGCTTGGGAGAGCTCAAAGCAGAAATGCCCTAATTGGAACCGCTCCGCTCCCCAGCACGGAGGTTCATTTCAAGGAACGGCCCTGCTGCTGGAAAATAGAGCTGCCTTCAATTCAATTACACAGCGGCTCCACTCCCGCTCTCCGCTCGCTCCTGTGAATTCCTCCACGTGGCTGGAACACCAATTCATCTGCTTTTAGCAGAGGCAAAGGGGACTGCTTCCAATTTCCTTTTCACTAGGCACTAATGGATAATTTCCAGCCCTCGGAAGGCCCCCCCAAAAAAACAACCCAAAAAAGCCTCTACCTGGGGTAACCCAGTTCCACCAGGTAATGGAATCTGTTTCCCTTATTCAGTTCATCAATGATTGGCCTCGACGTCCTGATTTGGGGCAAGACATTGGAGCAGGAAGAAAATCAGGTCCTGGCAAGTGGGGGATGCTTTGAAGTGAAAGGGAAATCCACACGCAGGGCGCTCTCAGCACAGGGCCAATTAAAGCCTGGAAATTATAATATCCTGAAGTTGGCAAAACTATTCGTTTGGACACAGGGGATGCTTTTCCGTGGCACAAAAAGTACCGTGTTTGTACCAAGCCTGGCACTGTCCGGGCGCTGGGGGAAGGAAATATCAGCATCATGATGTGTCTGTGCAATCCCTGCCTTGCTGAGCTGAGCATCTCGTGGGGATCAAGTCACTCTTGTGCCTCTGGAAACACAGGTTTTCCTCCTGCTCCGCCTGGGCAAATAGGAACTTTACAGGCAAGTCCCCAAGAGCTGAGAGAGCTGTGGTCACTTCAGGTGTTTCCCTTCACCCAGGGAAGCTGTGGCTGCTCCATCCCAAAAGGCTTCAAGGCCAGGTTGGACGGAGCTCTGAGGAACCTGGTCTAGTGGAAGATTCCCCTGACCATGGCAGGGTTGGAACGAAATGATCTTTGAGCTGAAAAATCCTACAAATGCAGTGTCATTTTATAGATTATTAAAACCAGTATTTCCCCTTAACTTGTTATATGTGATATAGAGTTAAGTTTTTCTGTGAGGACTCTGAGTCAGTTACACCTTCCGAAAGGACACATTTTTTAAAAATAAATAGAGAGAGAAGACATTTGCCATTGTATCAGATTTCAGTATTTTTTGTTAGGCATCTCTTTGTTCAAAGAGCGGGGTGTAAACAAATGAAACTGTTTGTCCAGGGAGGGAAGAGAGAAGAGAATCAAGCTTAGGGTTCTCATTTCGAGAGGCAATTGCCAGTGGATTTATGAAAACTCTGAATTAGGTAAAGCAAACTCAAAGCAATACAAAGAAAACTTGACCAGGTCATGTAAAACAACAATCTAAAGTGACAATTTGTTACAGAGCAGGTGATTAGGTCAGTTCAGAAAACGAGGAAATACAATAATTGTGCTGCTGTCAAATGGCTGGACCCGACATGAAACAACATTCACCCTCGTTCTTACTGAGCCACAAAACTGGGCGCTCCCAAATCCATAATAAGCACTAAATGAACTGCCCTGCTCACCCAGCAGCTTGTCCCAGAGGATTTTTCAGAGGAAAAATCTTTCTGGAAGGCTCCTTTGGGCCTAAGAAGGATTCCCATTGTTCCCTGTCTCAGCCTCCTGTGCTCACACTCACCTTTAGGGCTGGACCAACCCCTGCCCCAGAGATTTACAGGCAGGGTTTGGCTGGTGTGGGACTTTTTGGGAGCCTGGAGTTGCTCCAGGGCAGCTCTGACCCTCAAAGCTCGCTCAGGGTGCTCGGATCTGCCCCACGAATGGCCACGGTGGGACACCGGCAGCGATTCTTGCCCTGCTCGGTGTTGCTGTGGTTGAACCACGTGGGGTTTGCCCGGCGTGGAGCTCAGAGCCGAAACTGTGCCTTGTGTCCGCAGGGTCAGAGCCTGCAGGAAGGAAGGGAATGTCTGGAAATGGGAGAAGGATCCATGGCCAGAGTAGGGATGGGGTTCTTGGTGCAGGGGGCACTGGGACTCCACGTGGTGCCCTGTGTTGCGGTCACCACCAGGTGAGGAGCAGAGGGACAGCGGGGACACCAGTGTGTGTGTGTCCCCGTGCCCGCCCCATCCCGGTCTGTGCAGCACCGAGAGAGCCTGGGATGTCACTGGGGAAGGTCCCAAACAAGGTGCTGCGCTGGGGCCACCTTCACACCCCCGGCTGAAGGGAGGAGGAGAGTTTTTGTGAGGGTGGTGGCGCCTCTGACCCACCACGGGACAGAGAGGGAGCACCCACCACCAGAGGATGACCATGACAAACCAACCTTTGCTTAGCCCCCAGCTGGGCTTTGAGCCAGAGAAGGGAGAGGGCTGGGAAGAAGCGGACCCTGTGAAGGTGCCACAGTGCCGTTGTCACCCTGCCAGTGTCCCCCTTACACGACTGGCTCTGGTGGAAAACACCTGGGCGTTCCCATGTAACCAAAGGGGAAACTATCCCACTGAACTTGGGGCTTTGGGGCTTCCCTGACGGGTCACAGGATCAGCACCTGGACCAAGGGACATGGAAACTGCAGAAATGAAGTCCCATTGCTGCGTTCAGTGGCTGTGAGACCTCTCCTCTCCTCTCCTCTCCTCTCCTCTC
>VWZF01001078.1:216264-226855 GCA_013396755.1 Sclerurus mexicanus
CTTCCTTCCTTCCTTCCTTCCTTCCTTCCTTCCTTCCTTCCTCTCTCTTTCTTTCTTTCTCTCCCATATACATTTTCTTAAGTGTCATTTTTAAGCTCTAATATTGCCATATTAATAACCAAAACATCTCCAACCTGCTTCCCATTGCAACCAATTTGTTCTAAAATAAACCTCCATATATGCATTTATAAAACCACTCATTCAGTGTCATTTCACTCTAACCCACCCCGAGGCATCTCTTAACCAGAGCCTGAGTTGCCCTCATTTTCAGGAGCGTGTTGGGAGAAGTTTCTGAGCCATCCCAGCTGGATCTGGGCTCCCTTCCCAGCCAGGTGATTCCAAAAAAAAAAATTCAGGACTACTTCCTTCTTTCCTTCAGCCTTTCCTCTCTCCTTCTCTCCTTCCTGTAAGCAGGAAATTTCTGCTTATATTCACATGTCCAGTCGTGCAAAGCACATTCAATGTCTCCTGCCATCTGTCTGAGTTTAGTCACTCAGCCCCATTTCCTCCCGGGTTCGACGCTCCCCTTTCCTGCCAACCTCTTTGCTGGGGCTCTCAGGGATCTTAGGGATATCTGTCCTCCAGGATCAACCCCTGCTGCCCTGCTCTGAGGAGCTCCAATCCTGGCAGCATCATTTGGAGAAGAGATCCGGGGAGTTCTGCACATTGCAAAAGGCAATTGAACCCTCTAATGTGGGCTTTCCCACCCCTGGAATGTCTGGGAAGGGCAGGGCTCTATTCCATGGCTGGGGTGGGCAAAGGAATTTCTGGATGTGGTGGAGCATCCTCAGCACCATCCCAGAGGTGTGTCAGGAGGAGTGGGGGGTGTCCACCTGTGTGCTGTGGTGGCATCTCTGCTACCATCATCATCATCATCATGAGGAAGAATTCCTGCCTGGCAGGGGCTGCCCAGGGAGGGTTGGAGTGCCCAGCCCTGGAGGTGCCCAAGGCAGGACTGGCCGTGGCACTGAGTGCTCTGGGCTGGGGGACAAGGTGGGCATTGGGCACAGGGTGGGCTCCGTGGGCTGGCAGGGCTTTTCCAGCCTCAGGGATCCTGGGATTCTGTTATTCTGGGATTCTGGGATCCCAGACAGCACTGTCAGCAGGCAGGGACAGGAGAGGAGGTGTTGGTATGTCTGACAAGGAAATAATCTCTCGTAGCTGTGGCTTTATCTGCCGTGTTTATCACATCAGGCTGCCAGTTTGAGGCTCCCCCTGCCTGTTTCCTGTGACTGTCCAAATTGGCAAGCTCTACAGGTGGGATCTCTCCCAGGTTTTGCCCTTGTTCCCTCAGATGTGATGGAGTCAGGCACTTGTGCTGTTGCTGTGTCCCTGTGCTGTGGCCCCTGTCCCTGCACCTGGACACAGGTGTGCATGGAGAAGGCAGACCCCCAGAGGACAACCCCTCTCCTCATCCACTCCCTGAATGTCCCACCCACCAGAATTCCCCTGGGGTCACGGGGTTTGAGGTCCTTCTGTCTGCCAGGTGGCTCCCAGCCCTGGGGTTTTAGGTTGTGGGTTGGCAAAGAATGGCTTCTTCACCGGAGCCAAACATCTGGTACAGCTGGTTGTCGTGCCCTCGGGTGTGCCAAGCCACGCTCTTGGCATCCTGTGCTTCTCTCTAATCAGATTTTGGGTTCTGACATTTGCCTTGGCACCGCTGTTCCCTGTCAGTGAGGTGTCAGCAACACATCTCCAGAGTAGCTGGGGTCAAACTGCCTCTGGAGACCTCCTGGAGCCAGGCTGGGAGGGCTGGGGGTGTTCAGCCTGGAGAAGGGAAGGCTCTGGAGACCTCTGGAGATCTCCTTCCAGTGCCTAAAGGGTGGTATAAAAAGGTGGGAAGGAATTTTTATATCGGCAGACAAGGGGTAATGGGTTTAAACCAAAGGAGGGCAGGGTTAGATGGGATATTGGGAAGAAATTCTCCCCTGTGAGGGTGGAGGGAGGCCCTGGCACAGGTTGGGCAGAGAGGTTGTGGACTCCCCATCCCTGGAAGTGTCCAAGGCCATGTTGGAAGTGGCCCAGAGCCATGTGGACTAGTGGAAGGTGTCCCTGCCCATGGCAGGGGGTTGGAACTGGATAATCTTTAAGGTACTTTCCAACCCAAACCAGTCTGTGATTCCATAATTCCATGTCCACTCTGTCTTCTGCTCCTTACCCACCTCAGTCGACTCCACCCTAAATGGTGACAGGAGATCTCTCTGCATCCCTGGGATCTCTGCATCCCCATGGATCTCTCTGCATCCCCATGGATCTCTCTGTATCCCCATGGATCTCTCTGCATCCACGTGTCTCTCTGCATCCCCATGGATCTCTCCGCATCCCCTGCGATNTCCCCTGGGATCTCTGCATCCCCATGGATCTCTCTGCATTCCCTGGGATCTCTGCATCCCCATGGATCTCTCTGCATTCCCTGGGATCTCTGCATCCTCGTGGATCTCTCTGCATCCCCATGGATCTCTGCATCCCCATGATCCCTCTGCATCCCCATGGATCCCCCTGCATCCCCATGGATCTCTCTGCATCCCCATTCTGGGATGGTGCCAGAGCTGTGCATGGGGCAGAGTGAGTCTGTCCTGTCCATGTGGTCCCTTCCACCTATCCCGAAGAACTTGTGGAAATAGCTGTGTCCATGCTCAGGGGTTATTTCTAGGAGCTACCAGGGTGTCTCCAGCACAGAGCCCAGGAGCACAGGGATCCCTGGAAGTCAGAAAGCCACTGGTGTAGCCAGGGATGTGCCCCCAACCTTATTTAGCAGCAGAATCAGCTCCTGTAGCTGTTTTTATCCCATAAACCAGGAGACTCCCAGGGCACAGGTCCAAGTGTGAGCCTGTGATTTGCTTCTATTTATTTACCACTAACAAACTGCTCGGTCAAAGTTGGGCCTGTGCCAAGTAGGACTTTGCCAGAGCAAAGTTTGGGGATGGGACGTGCTGGAGTCTCTTCTCAGAAGAGGTTTAACCATATGGATGCAGCCCTTAGTTCCACCCATCCTCTGGGCCAGGTCCTTGTCCCTGCCCCGTGTGTGATCCCAGCCTAAGCAGACAGGATCAGCCCCTTCCTTTGGATGCTTTCGGGGAAGAATTAGCTGGTAATCTGCTTGCATGACTGAGAGCAATCGCCCTCCCCAAACAAACAAACCAACCCACCCCTCTTCAGTCAGAAGCACTTTATTAGGGTCGCAAAGTCAGACACCGGGCTGCTTATGCAACCTTTATTTGCAGCCTTTGTGTGCTGACTCCTGACAGGCTTCGGGCACAGCCTCGGAGCTGTTTTTTCCCACTTGAGCTGCTGTTCCCCTCAGCTCACAGGATGGGCTGCACACAAATAATGGCGAGTTTAGGTCTGTGCTCTGCCTCCTGTGTGGCAACAGGCTTTGCTTGCTGCCCCACGCCAGAGCCTGCCCTGCAGATACCACCATCAGCTTCCCCAGTGCCTTTCCTGTGCTTGACACCAGTGGCTCTTCAAACAAGAGTGGTTTTTAACTCCTTGTGCCCTGCCGAAAGGAGGCAAAATACCCTTCTTTTACAGAATTATTTAGGTTGGAAAAGACTTCCAAGACCATCCAGGCCAACTTTTGGCTGCAGGACATCTACTAGTTCGAGTCTTCCACTTCTAAAAGCCTGAGAAGTTTATTTTCCAGTCTCCCCAACACTCACACCAACATCCCAGAACAGCTGGCGCTCCACCGAGGTTTGATTGAAGTGGGGTTTCAACAGAAGGCCTTAGGCTGGGCACGCAGGAAAGGAGGAATGCACGGCTTGTGCTCAATCCCCAGCCCTGACATCATGTGGCAGAGGCAGGAGCAGGACTCAGCTTCCCCAAGGCAGCAGCCAGAGCTTTCTGTCCCTCTGGTCCCCTGACTCACTGATCTCAGATTTTCCAACCTCTGCAGCAAATCAAACAGATGTTTCAGGCTTGGTGCTGCCTTATCACGCTGGGCTCCTCCAGTCACCCAGTTGTTATGGAAAAGAGACCAGAATGAGTTTGCCAAAGCTAAACCTAAACTCAGACCTAGGTCTTCCTCGTTAGACCTAAGATAAGGACGCTGGGAAGGCCCCTAATGGTGTTGAGCAACCTGAACTTCTAATCCAGTTTCAAACCCAGACACTCTTGCTCAGCCCGAGACATCTCTTACATAATCAAAGATGAATAATCTTAATTACAGCAGCCCCCGATTTCTGAAGGTTTAAATTTGCACTATTGGTATTCCTGGAAGGGGAGAAAATAAAAATGGGTAATTGCTGGTGTTTGGGGGCAGAATGGGGGAGAAAGGAGAGGTTTGAGGAGTGGGGCATCACTGGTACCTCAGGGGTTTGGGGAAGGAATGAAGTGCCTGGAGCTGATGCACAGAATTCCTCTCTTGGGCTTGCTGGGGTTCCTGCCACTGGGGCTGGCAGGAACACCAGGTGACAACACCTGGAAGGACCAGGAGCAGGGAAGGACCGAGAAAAACCCTTCCCTGAGGCACTCATGCATGTTTAGGAACAGCAGGAACTTCAGCTGAGGCTCTTCAGGGAAGCTGGGTCTACTGAGCCCTGAATATGCTGCCAAAAACCTTGTCCCTTCCATCCTGGGGCTTTCAGATCTGTCCCAAATAATCACAGAATGTTTTGGGTTGGAAGGGACCTTTAAGATCACCCAGTTCCAACGTCCTGCCATAAAACAGCTGCTCATGGGAACAGGACTGGGCAAAGCCGGGGCCTTTTGGAAGGTCTTCTGAATACAAAGAACAAGCCCAGGGAGGATCAGGGAGCTGCTTTTCCCTCCAGTCCCTGGTAAACATTTTCCCTTAGTTCTAAAAATAAAAATGCTTTAGCCAGCTACCTAAGCAACCCAGACTCAACAAATCTCTTCATTATATGAAAATAAAGAAAATTTCCTGCATGTGGTTTGCTTTCAGCCACCCTTATCTGTTTCATAGACACTGAGCTAAGCAAGAAAAGCACAATAAAAGAAAAAAAGCAGATTTATGTTGGGCTTCTTGCATAACACAGGGCAGGAGTTTTCTTTTCTCCAGCGACCTCAGAAGTCCCTGTGCTCTGTTCATTGCTGGTTTGCTGTAGGAAATCTCCGAGGAGGAAAATAAGTTTGCTCTGTTATGTATTTGCCACATAAGAAAGGAAAATATTCCCATTCAGACCACGTATTTTGCACGGACTGCCCGGAGAGCTCTCCCACAATTAGTTATTAGATGATGGACCTCACATCTCATCTGGGGTTGAACCAGCATCCACCAGCTCAGAATGCTGCCTGTCCCACTCCAGCTCCGGTGGCAACCTCTGGCCACTGGGTTTCCCTCTGAGCCCTCGGCCCTTCAAGCAAGTGTGGCCAGACAATTGGGAACGTCTCCTCACAGGGAGCAGAATCACAAAGCCCTTGAACTCGGCTCCCTCTGCTTGGCATTCCCAATCCGTTACTCTAAATATGGCACATGGCAGCTTGATGGAAATCATTTCCAGTAAGGGAGGATGTTTCCTCAGCAGTTTTTGAGCTGGCTCTGACTCAGGCATCCTCCTGGGAGCCCATTTAACTGGTCATTAGGGAGACAGCAAAAAGGCATTGAGGAATTTCGTAACAAAGATGTGCATCCTGGATGAAAGACCTCCTGAGAATCCTCCTGGCCATTGGCTCCGGGCACGCTTGAGAGATTTTATTAATGCTGCTGAAAAAAAACTACTGCTGAAACTAATCTATTATTTGTGCATAATTTTAAAGATGCTGCATTGTACTTGTTCCAGCAACGTGATGAACCACCGGGCTTGTAAAATGCTGTGCTCAAACAAACCATAATTAAACGTTTAAAGTCGATTAACACCCTATATTGCAACACACTAATCGATGGTGGAAGGGCTGCAAGTTGCTAAATGAGGAACGGGAAGAAACACCAAGGATTTGCAAAGCAAAGTCTTCTCACAAGCTGGGACCAGAGGAAAAGTGTCAAGCAAAGAGTCTTTGGAGAAAAGATATCCCTTAAACACCATAAGACCCAAAGTAAGAATTTCTTCAGGGCACACGCTGTGCTTTCCACCTTTTTGTGAATCCGTGTTTCAAGGGAAATCTTTGGTGGATTAGCAGGGATGGGAAGTCAGTAAGGCTTTGTTCCTGTCTCTGGCTACACTGATTCCTTGAGCTGTCCTGGCTGGACACACTGACTTGGCCAGGATTGCTGACACACTTCAAACTGAGTCACATCTTCATAGTTTCCCTGGAATGAATGGAGTAACTGGCTGATGAGTGGCTGTCACAGTCACTTGAAATTTGGGTTTCCATTTCAACTTGTCCAGGTTGGAACTTCTCCTGCCTCTGAAACGTCCCAGTGTGAAGGTGACAGGCCAAGTGACAGATCTTTTACGGGGCTGGGGTGACCCAAAGTCAGTTGTCTACAAGTCTCAGGTGATGCAGAGAGACAAGGGCCTGTTGGGTGAGCAAAGGGACATGCAGAGAAAATGCAAAATATGTTTATATATGGAAAAAATTGTTCCCTCTGAGGGTGAGGAGGGGCTGGGGTAGAATCCCAAGAGAAGCTGTGGCTGCCCCTGGATCCCTGGAAGTGTCCAAGGCCAGGTTGGAGCAACCTGGGCTAGTGGAAGGTGTCCCTGCCCATGGCAGGGGTTAGAGTGGGATGATCTTTAAGATCCCTTCCAACCCAAACCATTCCCTGATTATAAAATGCTTCCCTTCTCGACCCCTCTTTGTAAGGCTCAGGCTTCAGGCAGGAATTATCTTCATTTGGAGACACACTGATTCTTATCATTAATGGCAAGACAGCTTGTGGAATGTTTCCTGCCAAGCCCCACTGAATCACCACCCTCTTCTGCTTGCCCAAATAAACAGGAGCTATCGGGACTGAGATCGTGTCGCCCAAGTTTTGGATCAAATTTGGTTGACGTGGTGCTCCATGCAGGAATAGTGTCTCTGGGGGGGAAAAGGCCTGGAAAGGCAACAGGAGGGCACAGGGTGGAAAAACTCGGGGGCAGAAAGAAGTCTGGGTTAGAGTTTCGACAAGTTTTATAATAAAAGTTATAGTTGAGGACCTCTGCACTGAGAAGTGACACATTCCGTAGATAAACAGCTCCTCGGGTTTGCACACTGAGGGTCTTGTGGAAAGGGAGGTGGAATTCCAGAAAGCTTCACATCAGGCAAACACAACAGAGCTTCTCTGCCCTCAAAATTCCCTTCCCTCGGCCAGCTGGGTGTTCCCTCCAGCTCTCCACTGCAAAGCCTCGTCTCTGCTGATGTTCTCTGTGGGTATTGCTGTTGGAGCTCCACCTGCCCTTGTTGGTCATGGGAACCTGCCTGATGTCCTTGTCCTTTATGCTCAGCTTTCGACCTCACTGACTTCTCCCAGCCAGGACATCCTTGCCTTAAAATGCACTAAGAAAAGGGAGGGGGTTAAGCTGATTTAACTGGTTAAGCTTCTATTTTAAGCTAGCCCAGCTTTCCCAATGACCAGCTTTCTAGGCAAACTCACCCAGTGCACCTCAGTCGAGGCATCCTTGAAGCTGAATTGAATATGTAAAGATTTAGCCAAACAAACTTGCCGGTTCTTGTTTTGAAAACAAAAAATGAAAACAAACTCCAGCAACGAATTACACATAATTATTGACCCTGCAGTATAAACACTGAAGCTGGGAAGCTTTTAAAATGCGCATTATTAAACCAGTAGAGTGTTTATAGCTATAGACACAACAGTGGTTTGGCAATTAAATGCATATTTATGAACGCTTCTTAATAGATATTATTAATCCAAAAATTTCAGGCTTAGGATGATTTAAAAAAAAGCCACTTTTCAGATGCAAAACACTAAATAGTCTATGAGCTGGTTTAGTCTTTAATTTAATATATCCCACACCTAACAGCTTCCTTTAGAGCCTATTCCAAGGACTTTAAGTGAATGGAAAGTCCTTCCAGTGACTTCCATCAGCTCTGAAAAGACACTCAATCTCCTGCTGGCATTTTCAGCCAGGAAAGTTCAGCTTAAAATGGGAAGGACGGAGAGCTATAAATTCCCTTGGGCTTTCATGGGACTTCTTGGACCACCTGCAATTCCTTGGCCGCTCTTCTGATGACACACAAGAAGGACAACCATTCCAACCATTTCTTTGCATCCCAGTGGATGGTGGGACCTGGCTCCTGATGAGCTTCTGCCCCCTCTGGTAGGGACTGAGCGGCTCTTGGTGAGGGGGTTCAGTGTCCTGAAGGAAGGAAGGAGGAGAGAAAAGCCTGGAAATAGTCGTGATCTTTGGCTCCAAACCGAGGAAGTTTGACTCTCTCTGGAAAAGTGGAAGTCTGGATAAACTTTCCAAGTTGCTGCAGAGATTATGACTCCCCCTGGGTCTTCCCCTGGGAAGAGCAGGGGGAAAGAAGCTGCTCAAGTCTGATGGAGCAGAGTCATATTCTCAATGTTGGGACAACCTGCAAAACTGCCCCATGCGGAGGCACCCAGTGGGTTTTGGTTTAGTTGGCTCCACATCTGTGGTCTTCAAATCTGGCAGGAGATGTTGCCAGGGGACAGAAGAAGGGAGCTGAAGGTTCCTGGGGCCTCCTGGCAGCTTTTCACCCTGTTGCCTTTGAGGGATTTCTGGTGACAGGGTCAGAGTGGCTCTGAAGTGACAGAGACGGGGCAGAGATCAAGGATCACCTCTCCAGCTGCTCTCAGCCATATTGGTTTGGAGAATTCCCATATATCACTGTGCAAAAAGTCTGCCCAGAACCTGGAAAACCAGTCCGCTGGCACCTGAGATCATCTCACCGAGGACCAGGCGTAGATATCAGAATCACCACGGAATCACAGAATGGATTGGCTTGGAAAGGACCTCAAAGATCTCCCAGTTACAAGTCCCTGCCAGTCTAATTCACCAGCCCAGGTTGCTCCAAGCCCAGTCCAACTTAGCCTTGGACACTTCCAGGGATCCAGGGGCAGCCACAGCTTCTCTGCCTGACCTGTGCCAGGGCCTGCCCACCCTCCCAGGGAATTCCTTCCCAATATCCCATCTAACTCTGCCCTCTGTCAGTTTGAATCCATTGCCCCTCGTCCTGTCCTTATCTACCCATATAAAAATTCCATCTCCCTCCTTTTTTTTCCATTCCCTTCAGCGCAGCTGATATTTTAAACGCCCCAAACGCCAACACTCGTGTTGCTCCTGTGGGAAAACGAGCAGCCGAGCGGTGTCTCTGAATTTCCCCTCCATTCCAGGAGAGGGAGGCATGTGAGAGGGGATGCTCCCCATGCCTTGGGAGAGGAGCAGCTGGGGAAGCCGTGAGGAACACGCTGCCCTCTGCTCGAACCATGCTCCAGCTCGTTGCTCCATCCCTGGGTGGGTTCTGCACGGAGAGCCCAGACACAGCGATTCCTTTCCGCGCACAGCGGGTGTGAATCAGCATTTTGGGAAATGCAGTCACAGGTTCACAGGCTGTGGAAACCTCTGGCTTTCCCACACTTGGTGAGGATGGTCATCATCCTTCTTCAGCTGCCAGGGACACTTATCCTCTCCCAGTGTCCGCATGAGAGTGGGAATGTTCTCTGGAGAGACACATGTCCATTTTCCAGCAGCCAGCACTTGGGTTTTCCTAAGAGAATTAGCAAGGCAGTTGTTTTTTTTTTTCTTTTTTNTTCCAAACCAAGGAACCAGCAGCCTCCCAGGAGGTGAAATCCAGAGCCCCATTCCCTCCTCCCTAGGTAAGAGCTTTCCAAACCAAGGAACCAGCAGCCTCCCAGGAGCTGAAATCCAGAGCCCCATTCCCTCCTCCTTAGGTAAGAGCTTTCAGGATCCAGCTCGGGCAGGTACCAGAAAGGTTATAGGATATGTTGCCTGAGGTAGTGATGGGCTGCACTTGCCAATGCACAATGCCCTTCCCAGCCCTGCCTTCCCAAGAATCTGTGGAAAAAAGGTTTTCCCATTAAGTGTGCTTTCCCAAGTCTTTCTGCTAAATGATATTCCCCGTTGCCTTTTCCTCTGTTCACAGAACCACGGAATGTTCCTGCGTGGCTGTGCCCAGGCTGCTCCGTCCAGCAGGAAGCTTTATTAGCAGAAGCCACAATTCACCTCCCACCTCTCCGAGGTCACTTATGGGACATTCGTGTCCTCACCTTGAGGCCCTTCTGTCCTGCTCCAGCCTCACCCAGAGTGAACCAATCCCTGCTTTTCGCAAAGCCATGGGTGCAATCACACAGGGATAAAGGTGTTTACAGAAATCCAGGTGATTCTTCCAGAGAAAGCAGAATGGGTTTCACCACAACAAGGTGTTTTTATTTTGTGGTCACTGCATCCCCACCAGGCTTTATGCTGATTTAATCAAGGTTAATTGTGGGCAGGAGTGGAGGGCAGAAGAACGGAGCTGAAAGGTGGGGGCAGATGCAAAAACAGGGTGACTGTCCCTATGTTAGATACCTTCTGATGTGGCACTCCCACCTGTGGGGGACATATTGCCAGCTGAGATATTGATATGAATGACAAAGTTGTGTTTAGACAAAGCTTATAGAGAAACACAACTTGTTTTCTCTCATTCCTGGGATGGTCCAACAACGTGGGCAGCAGAACAGGGGGGATTGTGCCCCTCTGCCCCCCAGGTGAGACCCCACCTGCAG
>VWZF01001078.1:226983-284134 GCA_013396755.1 Sclerurus mexicanus
GTTTGGGTTTTTTTTTTAATTTTTTTTTTGGTAAATCCCTGCCTTTCTGCTCCCAGCTTTCCAGCTGAGCGTGTTCCAGTGCTGGCACCGCCGCCGTGCTCGGCTGCGTTACTCAGCTTTTGTGCTGCCAGACTCAAATGTCAAAGCAAGGAACCAGCAGCCTCCCAGGAGGTGAAATCCAGAGCCCCATTCCCTCCTCCTTAGGTAAGAGCTTTCCAAACCAAGGAACCAGCAACCTCCCAGGAGGTGAAATCCAGAGCCCCATTCCCTCCTCCCTACGTAAGAGCTTTCCAAACCAAGGAACCAGCAGCCTCCCAGGAGGTGAAATCCAGAGCCCCATTCCCTCCTCCTTAGGTAAGAGCTTTCAGGATCCAGCTCGGGCAGGTACCAGAAAGGTTATAGGATATGTTGCCTGAGGTAGTGATGGGCTGCACTTGCCAATGCACAATGCCCTTCCCAGCCCTGCCTTCCCAAGAATCTGTGGAAAAAAGGTTTTCCCATTAAGTGTGCTTTCCCAAGTCTTTCTGCTAAATGATATTCCCCGTTGCCTTTTCCTCTGTTCACAGAACCACGGAATGTTCCTGCGTGGCTGTGCCCAGGCTGCTCCGTCCAGCAGGAAGCTTTATTAGCAGAAGCCACAATTCACCTCCCACCTCTCCGAGGTCACTTATGGGACATTCGTGTCCTCACCTTGAGGCCCTTCTGTCCTGCTCCAGCCTCACCCAGAGTGAACCAATCCCTGCTTTTCGCAAAGCCATGGGTGCAATCACACAGGGATAAAGGTGTTTACAGAAATCCAGGTGATTCTTCCAGAGAAAGCAGAATGGGTTTCACCACAACAAGGTGTTTTTATTTTGTGGTCACTGCATCCCCACCAGGCTTTATGCTGATTTAATCAAGGTTAATTGTGGGCAGGAGTGGAGGGCAGAAGAACGGAGCTGAAAGGTGGGGGCAGATGCAAAAACAGGGTGACTGTCCCTATGTTAGATACCTTCTGATGTGGCACTCCCACCTGTGGGGGACATATTGCCAGCTGAGATATTGATATGAATGACAAAGTTGTGTTTAGACAAAGCTTATAGAGAAACACAACTTGTTTTCTCTCATTCCTGGGATGGTCCAACAACATGGGCAGCAGAACAGAGGGGATTGTGCCCCTCTGCCCCCCAGGTGAGACCCCACCTGCAGAGCTGCCTCCAGCCCTGGGGGCAGCACAGCAAGGACAGGGAGCTGCTGGAGAGAGTCCAGAGGAGGCACCAGGATGGTCAGAGCATGGAGCAGCTCTGCTGGGAGGAAAGGCTGGGACAGCTGGGATTGTCCAGCCTGGAGAGGAGAAGCTTTGGGGGGACCTCACTGTGGCCTTGCAGGACCTGAGGGAGCTGCAAGAAAGATGGAGTGAGATAATTTCCAAAGGATGGAGGAAGAGGAAAAGGGAATGGCTTCAAACTGCCAGAGAGTGGGGTTAGATGGGATATTGGGAAAAAATTCCTCCCTGTGAGGGTGGGCAGGCCCTGGCACAGGTTGGGCAGGGAAGCTGTGGCTGCCCCTGGATCCCTGGAAGTGTCCAAGGCCAGGTTGGATGGGGCTTGGAGCACCCTGGGCTGGTGGAAGGTGTCCCTGCCCGTGACAGGGGGTGGCACTGGGTGGGCTTTGAGGTCCCTTCCAACCCAAACCATTCTGGGATTCTACTCTGCTGGTATAAAGGGATTGCAGAGGAGATCTGTCCAAACATAGCAATGTTCAGATAATTTTTAGGTTTCCCAGTTAATGTAGCAAAATCCAGGCTGTGGAAATAGTCATGATTTCATTCCCATTGTCCTTCAATGTGCTGGGAATGTGCAGCTGGGAATCACAGACTCATAGAATAGTTTGAGTTGGAAACACCTTAAAGCCCACCCAGTGCCACCCCCTGCCATGGGCAGGGACACCTTCCACCAGCCCAGGTTGCTCCAAGCCCCATCCAACCTGGCCTTGGACACTTCCAGGGATCCAGGGGCAGTCACAGCTTCTCTGGGCAAAGTGTCCTCAGTTCCTCATTCTTTGCAGTGAAGTTGGTCAACTCCTAGACAAGATAAACTGAATCACCACCAGCTTTCCTTCTACAGTCTGAAGTCTGGGCTAAGAATTTGTTTTCTCTGCCCTCGTGCCTTCCCAGCCTCTTGGAACATCCCAGTTTTCAGCACAGAATTCTTCTGTTGCCTCCCACGGGATCCAGAATTCACCAACAGGTTTGGGAGTGCTCATGTTCTACAGTGTCAGCTGTAATGAATAAATAAATACATTAGAAATGCACACATGCTCGCCGTGCTATCCACGCACTGTCTGGACATTGCAGGAGTTTGTTTTTCCTGGATAAACCTCTAGGTTTTCCCAGCGGTTCCTTACCCGGTGCACTGAGCATCCTTTCCCCTCACACAGGTAATTAGTGATTGTTTAATGTGCCTCCAGCAATGACGTCCCCTTTATGGCTTGCAGGTCTCTGAGGTTCTCCGGGAATTTTCCCTGTGCGATATTCCCCGGCTGAGCATTCCATGTAATTCACGTTGGCCCTTCTCTTTGTGCTCCCATCTCTTTTCATTTCCAAGAGGCCTTTGAAAATAAACAGCACCTGATTTTGCAGATTAGAGTGAAAACCCACAATCGTTATTCCACATCAAACATTTTCTCCAGGATGAAGGAGGAGAGTGAATGTCTTTGGGCCTCTGATATAGAGAAGTTCCATGTCTTCCACCCCACGGAGAAGGACCTTGGAATTGGTGATATCTGCACCAAAATCGACTCAGAGCAGCAGCAGTTCAATCCTTTCTGGTTGATTAAAAGGCCCAAGAGGTCTCTGTTGTACTTTGTCAGAAGGAAAAAGGGAGAGCAACTGCTGCTGAAAGGGGTGGTGGCCCTGTGGTGTCCCACAGCCACCTCCTCAGCCAGAGCCTGGAGGTCTTGGAGGTGCCTGTTCCTCCTTGGTGGTCCCTCTCAGTCACAAAATAAGTCAACTGAATCATGAAGTCAACTGAAACCATGGATCTGACTTAGGGCACTTGTTATCATCTACTTCTTGTGATATATTAATATATTGTATTATTTTGTATTGTTATTGCTGTGTTATTTCAGCTGCAGTTTGGGCATTGTGTTCTCTTTTGCTGTTACTTGTATTCCATCCCGAGCAATGAAAACAGACCTGATTTCTGAGGAACCAGAAGGTCTGAGACACCTGAAACCCCAGGGAAAACCTGAGAGGTAAAAAACTCTTAATCAGGCTTCCGTTTCCTGTGTGGGCTTTTTTCCCTGAGCTTTGGGTATATCTTGGCATTTCAGCTGGAGCTGTTTCCAGCCAGGGGCACTCTGGGCCTAGGCAAAGTAGGACTTCTTTGGGATACTTTGACTTTTCTGCAGGCAAATCCATTAGTCCAACACGTTGTCATTGGTGGCGTTTGTTATTCCCATTTTGAAATTTCCCATCGAGTTTTGAAGGTAACAGAAAGCAGCAAAAGGCTTTTAATGAGGAGTGTGTGAGGCAGGGGTAAGTGGCAGATCAGAGCATCCATTATCCAATACAAATGCTCTCAGTG
The DNA here is from genome assembly GCA_013396755.1 of Sclerurus mexicanus. Classification (NCBI taxonomy): domain Eukaryota; kingdom Metazoa; phylum Chordata; class Aves; order Passeriformes; family Furnariidae; genus Sclerurus; species Sclerurus mexicanus. The sequence continues at coordinate 230,550 of VWZF01001078.1, forward strand.
CCTGGGGATGCAGAGAAATTAGGGAGAGGCCAGAGGAGAGAGAGAGAAGAACAGTGAGAAATTTAAAACCCATGGTCTGTTAGCAAAGATTAAAGGAAGGAGGGCCCTTAGTCAAAGGCAAAGGTTGTTGAAGGATTTACAGCCTTTGAATATTTAAAGGTTGTTATGACCATCAATTTTCTTTTTTTCAAAAAGAAATCTACTCAAACTCTGACAAATACAATATAACCTGATTATTAATAAAATGTCTTTTTTGAAAAAATATATGTCAGTGAAATGGCAGAGCAGGTTCTCCAGGAAAATTGTGGAATTCCTTCCCAAAATGTTTTCAAACCTCAACTGGACAATCTTCTGCCAGAGATTCCTGGTCACACTCTATCTTGCCTTGTTAAGGTGAGCTTCAGCTGCACAAATACTGATGAGGAACAAACGATCTCGGTTGGCAGTGGAACGTCTTTCCTCTGAATAAAAATGTCCTTGGAGAAGAGACTCTCCTGTATAGCTGGAAGGTTTTGTGAGAGCACAGCGAGGGCACAGCGCTCTGCAGTCTTTTATCCTGGGATCCAGCAGAGGAGAATGTTTTCCATCAGCACTCAGGGGGATAACTTTGTGCTCCACGTGGTTTTTTTCCCCCGATCCTGGTCTCTTCCTGCGATACCCAGCGTGTGCCGTGCAGGGGGGCAGACAAGACAAAGCCAACCACGGAGGTCGTGACTCTGAGCTTGCGGGAAGCCACTCTCCAAAGGGAAAAGTTAAGGTGAATAGCTGCTGTTGAGAAACACTTGGGGTGTACTTAAGGCCACCGCTGCTCCTTGGGTGCCCTTTGTTAGTGCAGAGAAGCTTCATCTGGGTTTGTGGCAAACCTCAAATATTTGACTTGAGCCTCAGCGCAGCGGAGCAGACGGAGCACGGGGCTATTAGTCTGTTCCTGGGCACGGTTTTTAATGCTGCAACTGCTCACAGTGAATGGTTGCTGACAACGAAACCCCAGGCTTTTCCAAGGAAAACAATAACGGAGGGTTAGAGGATCCCCAGCCTAATGTTGCCCTGCTAAGCATCCAGGTGCTGGCCCTCCTCCCGCTCCACTGGTAAAGCTTTCTCTCCATTGTGTTATTTTTATTCATTTCTATGATAATGGTGGGACAGGGAGATCCAGCCCTACGGACACCTTGGCTGAGTGTGGGGGAAGGTGCCCGGGGCGCATTTTTGGGAGGGAGATGCAGCCTGAGCCCACAACTCTGCAAAGCCTGCACAGCCTCCCAAAGTGTCTGCGTGTTCTCACCACCAGCATCTGACTTTTGGGAACGCAAGGAACAGTCCAAGAAGGTGGGGAACGACACCTTGGGAAATCTCTGAGCAGAGCCAGATGGATCTCAGATTCCTTGGCTCTGAATGCCCTGGATTGTGCAAAGTGGGTGGTTCCATTGCTGGGAAAGTACTAAACAGCTCCACACAGGGGGCTCTTTGTCTCCTTCACTTGTAGCTGGAACCACGAGGGAAGCAGAAGTTGCAGCACAGTTTCATCCTGGTCACTCCACCTTTGGAGAGTTGTTTGGGCACCTCTGGCTCCATGTCCCTACTTCCCAGAGGTGTGACCTCTAAGAGGACAGTGGGAATATGCTTGAATGGAAAAGAAGTCTAGAAAATTATTTAGTGTATGTGGCAGTCACACCTGTGCCCCAATGGACATCAAATCATAGAACCTCGGAATGGTTTGGGTTGGCAGGGGCATTAAACGTCAACCAGTGCCACCCCCTGCCATGGGCAGGAGCACCTTCCACCAGCCCAGGTTGATCAGAGCTCCCTCCAGCCTGGCCTTGGACACTTCCAGGGATGGGGCAGCCACAACTTCTCTGGACAACCTGTGCCAGGGCCTCACAGGGAAGGATTTATTCCCATTTTCCCATCTAACCTTGTTGGTTTGAAGCAATTCCTCCTTATCCTGTCCCTCCAGGTCCTTGAACATAGTCCCTCTCCATCATCCTCGTAGGCTCCCTTTAGGGCCTCAGTGACATCATACCTTTGTACGTTCCAAATGTGCATCATCCGGCACTTCCTTGTCTACCACTTGAATCTGGAAGTCAGTGGGGTTTGCCCGCATGTTCCTGAGGTGCTGAAGGTCTTGCACAGGGCTGAGGGGTGGGAGTGCAGCCACTCCAGCTGGGATGGCTCCAGGAGATTTCAGCCTGGAGCCACCACCGCTGGCGAACAAAGCCCCGTGAGCGGTGCCTTGCGTGGACACCTAGTGGCACTCAGTGCTCTGGGCTGGGTGACAAGGTGTGGGGAGGTCACAGGTTGGACTCGATGATCTTGGAGGTCTTTCCCAACCTTAATGATTCTTGGTCTTGGCCCTTCTCCTGCCTGGTTGGGGCCAGGCTTTGTCTCCGGGTGCCCACCTCACCTGTGGGGTGCTTTGGTGTGAAAGCTTCCCCTCTGGAATCTCATCCTTAAAACATGTCCTGTGTTTCAGAAAAAGTGGGAATGACCTTCTGCCCTAGCCGGGGAGGATTTCCAGCAGAATCCCTCAGATCCGACTCTCGCTCCGTCCGGTGACTCAGAGGATACTCTTTAAAGGAGGGAACAGCTGTCTGAGTAACACAACCCCAACCCTCCTGCTCCATGAGGACTTCCCAGCTCTGCTGATCTCCTGTCGTGTATTTAAGCTGATGTTTTTGGCAACGTGACCGCGACAAAGCTGAACTCCAATTCTCTGGTTGCTCCTTTCAGCAGACGCACCTTCCTGCCAGTCCTGTCCCCTCTTCCTTTTTAATTCCCAGTTTTTCTCTCCCCTGGCCACATTTCTCCCAGGTGGGAGCTGCCAAGACCAGAGGTCTGACCTGCCTGTGGGGTGGTGGGCTGGGGGGGGTGGGGGCTGTTCCTGTCAGCCCTTGGCTGGGTTGTTTCCGAGCTCCAGTTTCTTCCCACCCACACGGACGGGACAGGCAGTGCCGGCTGGAATTCCCAGAAAGAGCCCAGCCAGGAAAATGCAGAAGCCTTGGCTCCAGCTCTGGGTTTCAGCAAAGTTCTCTCCCAGGAATGGCAGAGTGGTGGGGCAGGAGGGCTGGATGCAAATCCAGGCTGGTACCAGGAAAGCAACTTTTTTTTTAGAGAGAGAAAAAGACAAACAAGCTCCTCTTTCAGCTGGTTAAAATGTCTGGCTCCTTCTCAAGCCCTTTTTTGGGAATCATGTCCTCAGCCATGCCCTGGACACCTCCAGCTCCTTGTTTCTCCATGGGAGGGAAGAACAGCTGCAGCTTGTTGGGAAATGCTCTCCTCCCTTCCTTCCTGGCAGGTGGATGCAGTTCTTGAGCTTTCTGAGCAACGAGTTGCCTCAACAACTGCCAAAAAGTTACCAGGGATGACAAATTTTGGCCCTCCTGAATGGTTTCTTGAGGAAACTGTTCGGTAAATGACTCGTTCATGACGGTGACCCCAAGCTTTGCCTTGGTCAATGGAGCAGACAAGCCTTGTCTTGGTGTCACCATCACACCTGACGGGCCTGTGCTGACCTACAGCAGCCTGGAGACCGAGCAGAGCACAAAGCAGCCCTTCAGTTTAGGAAAAATAAAGTTCAGGACACCGCAGGAGGCACAGAAACTGCGGGAATTCCTGGATGTGATGCAACCCTGCTGTCCTGGCCCATCCCAAGCACCAAAGTTTACTCCTCTGGGACAAGCTGCACTGCCCAAAGCAGCTGACTAACAGCACAAATCCTCGGAGCAGGCAGAAATTATCAGGGAATGGGAAATCCTAAAAGTGGCAGAGCAGAAAGAAACCTGGAGGTGGTCACGGAACGGGGGTTTGCCACGCCGGTGTTATTCATGGAGTTTGGGGCACACCCATGGATGTCCCATGTCCCCATGGATGTCCCAAACTTAGACGAAAAAGCATGATTAAAAAGCAGATGACATGATTAAAAAGCAGATGACGTGATTAAAAAGCAGATGACACGATTAAAAAGCAGGTGAAGGCCACCAAATGTTTATGGATTTCAGAAAATTGCACTCAATTAGAAGAAAATATGAACATTCTGGTCATTAGACCTGAGTCACTGTGAGCAAGACTAAAAGCTGGAATTGCCTGGCCCTGGGCAGGGACTAACAGAGAACTCCAAGGAAAACAAGCCCCAGTGTTCCTGTCACCAGGAGCAAGTCCTTCCAGCTTCCAGCAAGGGGGGACTCCTAAAAATCTTGAGCCAGAAGTTTTTTCTGCATCTCGATGTGAAATATTTGACGGGATTTTCCCCCTCCTGATTTTTCCACGTTCTCCACCTGAGTGTGTGTGAGGGGAGATTTAGGTTGTCTCTCTTTTAAATTAACCTGTGAAAAGGTGATCATGGCCATAAATTATAAAGATCCTGAGAGAGTCTTTCAAATTAGCAAACTATTCCAAAAGGTGTCTTTCTCTTGCCTCCTTTGAGACTGGGATTAGCACAGGGAGAACTGGAAGAGACTTCACCAACCAGATCTGTATGCATTCCTAATTTTTATTTTTCCATAAACAACTGTTGATTCAGTCAACAGTAACTTTGGGACTTTTAAAGAGAAGTTGCTTTGAAATTCAGTTTGAAGAGTGTTATTGCAATACTGGAATTAACTCGACCTTAAGTTGGGAGTGGAGCAAAAAAGCAAGTTTTCATAACATTTTAGCTCAGAAAAACCTGACATAATGAAGATATTTTCCTTAAAAATCTTTCTGTATCTTTTCTGCAGATATTAAGATATAACTTTTCCTTAGTTTTGTTGTGTCACCCTGTACTAGGACAATATAACATTAATTATGTTGCAAATAGTGTTATGTTGTTAATTAGCTGTGTGGACACATGTCACTCTTCCATACAAGGAATGGAGAAAATGGATGGACCCCAGAATAGCAGAACTGTTTTATGGGTTTTAGGAAGGTTGTGTGGACACCTCAGAGCACCTTCCAGAGTCTGAGGGGGATACGAGGAAGCCAGAGAGGGACTTCCCATGAGGAATTGTAGTGACAGGAAAGGGGAATTGGTTTAAACTGCCAGAGGGGAAATTTAGGTGATATATGGAAGGAATTCCTGGCTGGGAGGGTGGGCAGGCCCTGGCACAGGTTGGGCAGAGGAGCTGTGGCTGCCCCTGGATCCCTGGAAGTGTCCAAGGCCAGGCTGGACGGGGCTTGGAGCAACCTGGGCTGGTGGAAGGTGTCCCTGCCCATGGCACTGGATGATCTTCAATGTCTCTTCCAACCCAGTGATTTTATTCCAATAGTCACTGATGTACTTAGGGGCTGTTGGCCATTAAACTCATAGTTAAAGTGTGAAAACCAACTTATTTTAGTCGCTCAGGGGACACACCTGCATTTCCACTTGCTCACAGACCTCTCTGGGTCACCTGTGCTGTTTGGCCAGGAGCTGCTGTGGGTCCAGGAGGTGACCTGAGGTGCCCTCCAGGTGTGTGCTCCTCACACCACGGCTGGGCTGGGGAGGCTGGAGCCTCCAGAACATCCATCCATGGTGTGGTGGCAGCGGTGGGAGCAGCACAGGGAGCCCCCCGTGAGGAACTGGGCGAAGGCAGTCTGCAAACACAACCCCTGAGATGTACCCGGTGCCTGTGGTTAGACCTCAGGTCCCCTCCGCCTCCCTCCCTGCCATCCTGCCCGGGGAACCGCTTCACAACCGGAGGGAAACCACAGCCTGGGGCAAGGCAAACTGTCAGCTCAGGATTCCCACGGGAATGCAGCTTCTCCTGGGGCTTGTGGCTGGCAGAGGGTGGGGATTTCACACGGACAGTTGAGCACCTTCCTGGCCAACTCCAGCAGTGCTGACCTTCCACCAGCCCAGGTGGCTCCAAGCCCCGTCCAACCTCGCCTGGGACACCTCCAGGGATCCAGGGGCAGCCACAGCTTCTCTGCCCAACCTGTGCCAGGGTCTGCCCACCCTCACAGGGGAGAATTTCTTTCCAATTTTCCATCTTTCAGTTGGAAGCTGTTCCCCTTTGTCCTGTCACTATAAAAAGTCCCTCTACCTTCTTTTTTTTAAGCCGTTTCAGGCACTGGAAGGGGCTCTGAGGTCTCCCTGGAGCCTTCTCCTCTTCAGGATGGACATTCCCAGCTCTCCCAGCCTGTCTTTTTATAGGAAAGGTGCTCCAGGCCTCATCTTAGAGTTCTTCTTGCAGCAAATTGCAAAATGAGGCCCCGAGGGTGAGAGATCCTGTAACCAGAGCCCTCAGAGCCAAGGAAAAGAGCTGTCACTCACCTTCCTGATTTTATTAAAGCTGGCCTAATAACCCATTAATATCCCCTCCCCAGATTAATTGCCTGGAATTTACAGGACACACGGCGTTTACAGGGTATCACTTGGAGTTTTTTTCTGCCAAGATACACTGGCAGAATGGAAATGAAAAGGGGGCAGAAGAATTGCACAGGTGGAATGTCACCGTTTGCTGAGGACAAATCTCAGGCCACATGTTTTTGACTCCTTGTTAAAATGAGCGTGGTGGGGATTGCAACTGGTTGTACGCAGGCGAAGCTGTAAACCCTAGCCCGTGACTAACGGGATGAAGTGGGGCATAAATGTGGTTATTAAAACAAGTTTTTAAAAGCATTCCGATCCAATACAGCTCCTTCCTCTCTCCCGGGCTTGACACAGCACACTGTGGGATGTTCAGGGGAGAGCAGGCAGATGACAGGGGAGGGAAAGGAGGCAATCGATGAGGGAGATCTATATCTCATTCACATTGCTGAATAAATAATAGCACAGGAGGTCTAAAATTAGGTTGGAGAAGAAACCTGAACCAGTCTGAACATGGGCTGGTGCACATCTTCAGTCTAACTGGAGAGGCAGGTTCTCAGCTGGGACACACAAACTGGGAACGGTGTTTGTCTGGCTCCTGGAGGGGCCAGAGATGCTTTGCCGGGGGATGGAAGGGATGTTGGTCCTGGAAATCACCCACTTCTGCAGGGAAGGGCCAGTTTTAGGGGATTTAGGGGACTTTTCTACTTGCAAGAGCTTCTGCACGTGCTGCAGGAGTTAATCTTGCCAGACCATTCCCCATCCATGAGGAGGGAAGGCAGCTCCTGAGGATTGATGTGCAAAGGCTGCCCTGCACATGCTGCATCCTGCCACAGGACAGGGTGGGCCTGACAGCTGAATGCAGGTATTCCCCATTCCTGTTCCCAGGAAGAGGAGGAGGGTAAGGAACACACCAGGAAAACCCCAGAGGGTGGAATTTAAAGATTAAACGGCATTAAGGGAGGCCACCAACACTGCAGTGCTTTTGCTTCGTGGAATCATGGAATAGTTTAAATTGAAAGGGACCTTAAAGACCATCTCACTCTCACCCCCTGCCATGGGCAGGGACACCTTCCACTATTCCAGGTTACTCAGAGTCCCATTTGGCTCCCAAGCTAAAGAAAAACAGGACAATTATGATTTGAAGCCAGAAGTTGATATAACCCCTGAAAATCAGTGCCTTACCAGGAGAAAGCTTTTGGTTGTGACACTGAGGTGCATAAACTGGAGCTGATATCCCTTCTCCTGATTCGAGGCAGGGCATGACATTTAGTTACCTTCACCAGGCATCCATGAAGGGATGACTGATGTCTAAAATGCTTGTGGGTGTAGTCTTCAAAGTCTCCAAAAGAACAAAGTTCACATTTGCAACATTTTCCCCTTCGTTTTCATTTGGTTGACATAATTTGCCAAGTTTGACCCCAACTTCCAAACTTTCAAATACAGATCAAAGGACAGTGTGGGTATTTTTACTGAAAATGCCATCTGGTCTACACAGAGTATTGAAACATGAAGGTATCCATGTCCCAGAGAGAGAGATTTTCAAAGGCATAGATGGTGGCTGGGCACTGAGCTCATATTGGTTATAAATCCTCTTATTGATGGGCTGGTCAATAATGACCAAACTTCCTGAGAAAGAGCAGCAAATAAAACCATTAATCCCACTTCAATGTATTTGCACAGAAGGTCAGATCACTTCGTCTCTGTCTGAGTGAAGAGGATGAAAAAGAGCATCTCAGATGGGGAAGGGAGCCCTGGAAAGGATGGATGGAAGGATGGACTTAGAATTACAGAATCAGGGAGTGGCTTTAGTTGGAAGGGACCTTAAAGCCCATCCAGTGCCACCCCTGCCATGGGCAGGGACACCTTCCACCAGCCCAGGCTGCTCCAAGCCCCGTCCAACCTTGCCTTGGACACTTCCAGGGATCCAGGGGCAGTCCCAGCTTCTCTGCCCAACCTGTGCCAGGGCCTGCCCACCCTCCCAGCCAGCAATTCCTTCTCAATATCCCATCCAACCTTGCTCTGTTTGAGTTTGAAGCCATTCCCCCTTGTCCTGTCCCTCCATCCCTTGGAAATTGTCTCTCTCCATCTTTCTTGCAGCTCCTTCAGGTCCTGCAAGGCCACAGTGAGGTCCCCCCAAAGCTTCTCCTCTCCAGGCTGGACAATCCCAGCTGTCCCAGCCTTTCCTCCCAGCAGAGCTGCTCCATGCTCTGACCATCCTGGTGTCTCCTCTGGACTCTCTCCAGCAGCTCCTTGTCCTGGCTGCACTGGCCCCCAGGGCTGGGCTGGGTCTCACCTGAGTGAAATCCCCTTGTTCTGCCTCTTCCCAAACTCCTGAGGCTTTCCCACCTTCTGGCAGCTTTAAAGGTCTGCTGCTCCTCTTGCCAAACCAGTCCCATTTACCAGAACTGTTAAATTCTGAGTTTCCTACTGCTTGGAAATGCCAATCTGCTTCACTCTCCTCATGTTTTGGAGTGGGAAAACCCTCCGTGTGCTCTTTGTGGAGTCAGCAGCTGGACAGAGCTCAGTGCAGGGAGGCTCCCAGGGCTCCGAGGAAATGGGATTGAAAACTGCACATTCTGGGCCAGCAGTCTGGCAGGAGGATTGGGAGAGAGCAAGGAAAAAAAGCTGTGGCTGAAAAAGCCTAAAGAAGAAGGGAAAAAAAACCCCCAAACCCCAAAGGAGACTTCAGGGATTTTATCAATTTAGGAGCCAGACTCAAATCCTTGATGGAAAAAGCTGGAAATTATTCATAGCCCTGAAAAAATAAAATCATTTAGAAAGCAGAAGCACCTCAAACCAACGTGTCCCTGATTAGATTTGGTGTCTGAACAGGAGCAGGGATCATGCAAATAATGAGAAGAGCAGCATCACTCCCCCAGAGCCAAAGAGAGATGATTTCTAACCAGGTATCTGCTTCCTCTGTCTGAAGGACTTTAGATTGCTCATAATGGATTATTAAAGTGTGTGGCGTGTTCATTACTGTCAAAGGGAGTGGATGGCTCTCCAACAGTGCAGATATTTTATTCATGAGCGAATAAAAGAATTTTATAGCTGCCTATCACTGATCTCCAGTGCTGGAATGGAGTAAAATCAATTTCAAAGTTAAAACGAGGAAGAAATATTTGAGGGAGAGGGAAAGATTTCCATCCTCTAGTTCTGCTTGGTTTGGTGTTATTTTTGTTCTTTGGTCTCTTTGTGCTGACTTGGATCCCCCCCTTAGATTTAAAGGCAAATTGAAGTGTAACAACCAGACAGGCTTTAATAAAGAGATATGCAGTGTCTCTGAAGGATTGGAGGGAACCTCTGCTGCCTGTGGTTTGTATATGGTTATGGTAAATAACTAGCACGCTGATTTTTGTGGTCTGGCCTTTGCTGCCAGTGCTTGACCACTGGAGACTCATTGAACCTAAATAACCCAAACTAACACTGCCACAAGGGCTGGAACATCCCAACCAGCCCCCAAAAGCCGCAAAGAAGAGACCCCCAGCCAGGAGGGGTCTGACTTGGGGGCTGCAGCGTCTGCATTCCAAGAGGGCAGCCCTGCCAAAGCTCAGCTTTGTTATGCTCAGCTTTGTCACCAGGAGACCCCCCCTCTTTCCCCATGGCTGGTTCCTGCCAGTTCTCTGAACAAATGAGCCCGAGAGGGAGACAGGCTGACAGGGCTGAGCCCCCCCTGGCAGCTCCCTGGCTCTCAGGGGGCATTGCCCTGCCAGGGGGGCACCCAACCCGAACGGATGGAGTGGCCCTGTCTCAGCACACACCAACCCTGGGCCTGGGGGGATCTTCCCTGAGCCTCATTTCCCTCTTCTGGGAGGAATCAGGGAGGGGTTTGGACCCCTAGCAGAGCCAGCTTAGCAGGGCATAAACGAGGCTGCGACTCCCACTACAAATATTCCATTTAAAGTGGGGAATGTTGGTGCATTCTGCTGATTGCCAGCAGGGAAAGACCCTCCACAATATGTTCCCCCTGTAAATAAGCTCCATGAAATATAAATATATATACCCAAACATCTCTGTATTTACATATACCTACATATTTGTGTGTGTACGCACACACTTCTATTTCAAAACAATAACAGAGGCACTAAGTTTTTCCACACAAAAGCTGGAGAAAAAGGCAGCTGGGAGCGTAATAAAACCCAGGGTGTCTCCGCAATGTCCCTGTCGGGGGGATGTCACTCAGGCCACATGCAGGCACTGAACCACAAAGCCAGCAGCACGACACGAGCAGGAAAAGGAACTCTCTGGGCACAGCTCCTTCAGAGCGTGACATTTATGATTCATCCGACTATAAATTTGTGTCCATCGGAAGACAAGATATGGTGGGGTTTTGGTTTGTCTTTTCCTGTGGAAATTTCTCGTGTAACATAAGGCTTTTTGGCTGCCAGCAAACAAAAGGGTAAGCTTTAGCCCTTTTTGGGAGGCTGGCTTCCTGCTAAACACAGATGTTTTCCAGGAGGGCAGCTGCCTTTGCGAAGAAATTCAGTGCAGTGAAGTTTGTTTGCTGACAAACAATGGCAAGCAATCTCCTGAATCACGTTCAGTGCAAAGGTAGGGCCCTGGAAACAGCATGGAATGGAAAATGGCATTTTCTGCCACTGCTCTCCTCTTTCCCTTTTTCCTAAATGTCATCAGGCAAACGAGAGCCTCTTTCTAAGGGTGTTTAATTGGTGACAAGGGACGTGTGATAAATGAACAGGTGATGAATCAAGGCAGGAGGTCCCGCCAAGTCTGGTTGTCCTTGTCCTCCAAACTTATGTGTAGCTTGAACTGGGCTCAAGTGACGATTTTTCCTTCTCGCATGGTGTTTTCCCTCTCTTCCTCTTTGCCATTGCCTTTTCCTTTCCTCAGGTCAGGTGGAAAGGAGTGGATATTCAGCTCCCCAAGGCAGGCGAGAGAAATAGTCCCTGGGAAGTGCTATTGGGATCAGCAAGGAGCAAACACCCGGTGGCACCTCAAAAAGGACCTACAGAAGATTCTTTAGGGACCAAAAACCCACAAGGACACAGTGGGGAGGTGGAGATATGGGTAGAAAGACTTGTCTTGCTTTTAACCTCATTTTTTTAGCAGTTTTGTAGTTTCATCCATCTCTGGGGAGCTCTGTAGAAGGACAGGGACACCCCAGAGCTCTGGCTGACCCAGGTGCTGTCACAACACCTTTCTCCTCAGCTTCCAGAGGGAAAGAACAGGACACAGTTTGCCCCAGCCCTGCAGAGTGCAGGTCCCTTCCCCAGCCTAGCAATTCCTCCCCTGTGCCCCCCTGGTTCCCTCAGCCCACTCTTTGTGCACGGCCACTTCCATTCCTCCTCTTCCAGCTGTTAAAAAGTCACACCGGCAATGCAGAAGAGCAATTGGCCCAGAGAGAAACCTGTTGAACTGAGGCTAAAATTTCCCTTCAGGGAGCCAGAGGAGAGCTGGGTTTTTTTTCCTTTCACTTACAAGAAAAGAGAGGCTGAAGCCAGAAAGCGAAGCCAGCACAGCTGGCAAAGGAGAAATAAGTCTGCTGGAAAACAGGCTTTCTTCCCCACCTCAGCTTTACAAAACTGACTGAAAGGCCAAGCCAGGCTATGAAATCTGAGAAACTCGGACCGGACTAAATGTGTATTTTTTTGCTCAGCTCTTCTCCAGGGCTGAGCCCAGCTGAGGAGCCTCTGAACCAGAGGTGCAGAGCATCAACACCACAGCAAGCAAACCACGTTCTTCCTCCGTCGTTGGCCAGGGGCACGTGGAGAGGTGACAACTGCAGGGCAAGGAGGACTTGTTCCTGTGGGGAAAGAAATCCTGAGCAGGGAGCTGGGTGTTTATGTGACACCCTTTGTTTATCTCGCGTCACGTCCATCTGTGCCCACGAGCAGAAGTAGCTGCAAATAACCCCGGAGAGCAGAGCGTGGTTCTCAGAAAACACTGCCGGGAGGAACTGGCTTCAGAGAGACAGGCAGAGGGAGGAAGCTCTCCCACTGCCCATCCGGGCTTTGTTCCTGCTGGTGGGACTTGAAAAACAACACAGTGATTCCCCTCGGGCACCATGGAGGTGCCGTGGCGTGAATCACCTTCAGAGTCACAGATGAGAAGGTCCAGCTGGGTGGTTTTAGAAGGATTTCATTCCTAAACACCAAATTCATCACCTGTAAGATGAAGAAGGAGCCCTGACCAGCGGATCCTGTGGCAGTCTTAGGTGATGTCCTGCAAATTGCTTCCCGACAGCTGTTGTGCACAAATACCTCCACATTCACAGAACCATGGGACGGTTTGGGTTGGAAGAGACCTTAAAGATTAGCCAGTTCCAACACCCTGCCCAATACAGGGGCCCTTCCACCAGCCCAGGTTGCCAGTGGCCCATGGGATTCACGAGCCTTGAGGGAGAACATTTGGAAGAAGCTGAGAGTGTCACTGCTGGCATTTATCCCAAGTGTGATGACAGTGCTCAGTGCAGGAAAGTTTCCTAAATATGTGCTATTTTGAATGGATTTCCCTCTTGGTGTGGCTGGAACCTCCATTTTTAAACAAAACAAGAAGCTCAGCGGTGTCACCTAAGAATCTGGAAAGCGCTTTCCCAAACCTTTTGAGTAATAACCCTTTAAAATATTTTCTTGCTCCACTTGTGTTATCTTGTAATTTTGCTCTTCAGCACTCAAATCTCCAAAGCCTGGCTTTGGAACAGACTAACCCTGTCTGAGCATCTCCCTGGCTGTGCATTTAAATGTAAGCCTTGCACAGAAGTGGGACATATTTCTGTGACCGCCTCGGGTCCTTCCAAGAAATGAACAGTTGTTTCTAGATGAGCAAATGCACATTCAGGTTCTGTAGAAAAAAATTTTCCACTTCTGCTTCATAGTTTCCACTGGTCTGATCTTCACATGGAAGATTTCTTCCTCTGTGAGAGATTATGAGGAAATTAGTGGCCAGTTTTATCTTCCCTCTATGAAATACTTCTGGGGGAGCACGTCCCACCTTTCTGTTTGCCTGGTGCCGACAGCCTTGGGTTAAGGAATGGGCAGTGCCATCACACTTTACATGACAACTTGCTTAAATGGGTTAAAGTTCTCCCCTGCTCTGAGGTAAAGCCTCCTCTGGACCTTCTCAACAGAGAATAATTTGTGTGACTCACAGAGCTGCACTTCCAAACCCACAGAACCATGGAATGGTTTGGGTTGGGAGGGACCTTAAAGCTCATCTCATTCCAAACCCACTGCCATGGGCAGGGGCACCTTCCACTAGACCAGGTGGCTCAACTCATGAATCATCTCATTTCTCCCACTTCACTTCCACTGCCGTGCTTGCCCTTGTGGTGAGCTGAGCCTCAGTTCCCCTCCCAGGGCAGTGCTGGTGGGAAAGGTCCTCATCGCTGAGAAAACAAACTGCATTTTCCAGACGAAAATCCAACCACGGTTTTCAGAACTGGGAAAATCTCTGCGGAGCTGCCGTGGTTCATTGGTGGGTTGGGTTGGGGCCTTTGGGCTCCGTGCCCTCCCTCCCTCCTCTGGAGAACACCCCTGGGCTCCCCCCTAAAGCTCAGTACAAACCCTTCTGCCAATAATGAAGCAGCCGGAACGACTCGGAGCTTCATTCCCAGGGACTGTGCAAAATCAAAGGGGCAGATTGATCTGACAACATCACCCTGCTCAGAGTACAAGGTAGTAAAACGAATTTCTTGTTCCCTGTTAGGAGCAGCATCCCGAGGAGTATCCGTGTCCTCAGTGTTTTCCTGGGGCTGTGCCAATGGTGCCTCCTTGTCTGATTCCGAGGGGCTGTAATTGAGTGATAATTGCGAGTTCCTCTTTGGAAGCAACACTGATAAACTTCATAACCATTTAGCTGGAAATCTGAGAGCTCTAAACAATTTATTTACAAAGAAAGAAGGACACAGACATCTCTTAACATGCTGCACCACTTGCCTGCCCTCCACCGCAAGGACAACATGTCCATCGGCATTTCCACGGCGCCGATTAACAGCATCTTGCAGTTTGGGGTTAGTTTGGGGTTTGGTTGTTTTTCTGCCTTTTTTTTTTTTAACTTTTAAAATAATTTCCCTCTCTTTGATGTGGTCTGCATTAGCCATTTGTACCAGCTCCTTCCTGCCTGCACGGCCAGAGCAGCTTTGTGGTGTTTTTTTTCAGACCCAGTCAAGGGAATACCTGACTTGAGCCACTCCTGCGAAGTTCAGCGAAGGGAAAACGAATTCTGAAGTGATTAAAAAAATAAAGATGAGAGGGAATAAAGCGACATGTGGAAAGGAGGAGAAGTGTTATTTAACTTCTAGATGGGATGATGCAGCCTGGTTTTGTGCTGGTTTTCTCCTTTGACTCTTAATATCTCTCTGGAAGTGAAGCACAAATACACGCTGGCTTCCCCCTTTGCCTCCAGGATTTACAGGGAGTAGTTTTCAGTGGTGGAGTCACGGACGTGAAAGGACACCTGAGCTGTTCGGACCCACAATAGCAGTGCCCACACCATTCCTGCTGGGTATTGCACTCCTGCTCTGCTTAGTGGAGATCTAACCCATAAAATTTACCCCCAGGATCAAGTGTTCAAAAGTAGAGTTTCAGCAAACTCCTCAAGTGGTGCATACGAGTGCCCTCAGTGTCTGCTCCAACTGCACCAGCCACGTGCCCTCAGCTGCTCTTCGATGGCCCCTCTAACCCCTTCACAGTTTTTTGCTATTCCCAATTTTTTCCATGATTTCTGCCACCCGAGACTGAAAGAACTGTGTTATCCCTTTGCCTGGTGGTGCTGATGGCAGAAATCTTTCCCTCAAGGAACGAGCCTGCCAGAGCTCAGGGAGGGTTTGGATGATGCTCTGGGGCACAGGGTGTGACTCCTGGGGATGGTCCTGCTCAGGGCCAGGACTTGGACTCCGTGACCCTTGTGGGTCCTTCCAAGTCAGCTTATCCCAGGATTCTGTGAAGTCTTCTCTGTTCAAAACAGCCCCAGGCTCCGTGCACTGTTCCCACAGTCTGAGGGGTCTGACTCAGCAGCTCACGCCACCCCCTGTGCTGCACCAACCCAGGGACAGCGTAAGGAACCTCGTGGGACCTGGGACAGAACCCTGTGGACAATAACCCACCCAGTTTCCCCAGTAAAACCCACTGGGACCGGTTTGGTAAAGCTCAGCCTGGACGACCCCTGGTGTGAACTCAGCTGCCCTTGCTTTGGTGTGTCAGGGAAAGCCTCCCGTTCCTCCTTCCCTGCTCGCCACAACCTCCAGGTTTCAGGCTGAGATAACTGAAGGGCTTATCAGCGTTTGGCCATAAAGGAAGCAGGGGCTGACCTGCCCTTCCCAGTGCCCAGCCTGGCTGGGGTCAGGAGTGCAAGACACTCATTTTCCCTTGTCTCCCACAGTCCAGAAATGGATTCGCGGGTCCAACGGGTTCCATTTATCTGCTTGTCCAGCAGCACGTGGGGAAAAACAGCCCTGAAGGTTTGTAGGGGGTTTCTGCTCTGGGTAATGCTCCTTCCATGAGTTAAAAACCTCTGGCTATTGCTGTGATTTTGGAGGGCTCAGTTCAAACAGCACGATTCTAATGAATGCCAGAGTACAAACACCATACAGGCTGTTTTGCAGAACGCCAAACTTTCAAAAGTCTCTCTTTTTGAAAACAGAAATGAAAAAAAAAAAGAAAAAAAAAAAAAGAAAGACATTAAAATAGAGCTCTTGGAAAAGCCACATTCTCAAATCATTAGAGCAGAGTATCTGTGTGCCCATCTAGTTTGCAGCCAAATCTGAATCAGAAAGCACATGTGCTTTCTTTGATAACACCGTGGGGCTTTCCACGTTCCAGCCCTGGAAGATTTGGTGATGGCAGTTGAAAATCAGGCAGTTCTTTCTTTTTTTTTTTCTCTGTAACTTGTTCTCTTACGGGGAAGAACCGACTTCCTGTGCCCAGCCCGTGTTCCGTGGAAGATGAGCCACGATCTTCACCGCAGACCAACCCCGAGAGGGCAATTTGGGAAGAGCTGCAGTGAATCTTTTAGATTTGGTGATGAACCCCCTGGTTTTGCACAGGTCGAGAGAAGCAGATGAAGGGAGCAATTCAGACACGGTTCATGGGAAATTGAAGATGCTTTTACCTCAGACATTTGAGACTTGCTTCAAGAAATCAGCTCCCGTTTCAAAATGGAAAATACACTTTTCCTTGCAAAATGTGAGAGGAGTGGCTGAATCAAGGCCATTCTCCAGAGCTAATACAGAAATTAGCTTTTAGTGGCATCATCTCTGCAGCACTCCCCACCCTTCTCTTTCTCTCTCACTCTGTCTGAAATGACCACAACATCCTAAATTAACACTGAACTCACTCAAACCACACATTTAGCTGTTGCCATCTTGCCTTCAGACCTGCTCCCTCATCTCCATCAACCTGCTGCCTCTTCACGCTCACTTGGAAACTGGTGAACTCTCAGTTGCCTCTGGAGCAGGCTCAGAAAGAAAATTTTATGATGATATTTTCTGTTAGATTTTCTTTTCACAGGACCCCAGAATGGTTTGGGTTGGAAGGGACCTTAAAGCTCAACCAGTGCCACCCCCTGCCATGGAAAGGGACACCTTCCACTAGCCCAGGTTGCCCCAAGCTGGTCCAACGTGGCTTTGAAGGTTTCGGTCAAGCACGAGGAGCAGCAACAACCCCCTGCACCTGCAACAGCTCCACCAGCACCCAAAAATGAGGGATAAGAGGAGAAAAATCCCTATCAACAACAATTATACTGACCATGGGCTCCTGCAGTGAACTCCAGCTCTCATGCCTGAGGTTTCTCTGCCTAATTAGCCGACATGGAAGTTGGGTTTTTTGGGCTTCCCCTTGGGGGAAGTTTGGCTTTAAGTCCAAATGTTGTGGTCACTCTTCCTATGTTTTACTCAGAGCTGTTCTGGTGTGACTGTCTTAAAATAAACAGAGCTTTTTGAGAGAAAAACCAGAAAACAACAGGTTTTATTTTTTATTATGGAGAGACAGGAAAGCCTTTCCTGATTTCCTCCTTGGAAAGGCTTGGACGGGGGGTGTGTGTTTATACTTATATATGAATATGTATTTCTCCCTAAAAAATCCACTGTGCATATAACATGTGACATAATGTTTGTCTTCAAAACTCCTCCGAGACTTACAACACTGTTTTTCTCTTTACCCAAGTGAAAAACATCAACTGCTGGGTTTGTTGGGGTTTTTTTGGGGGGTGTTGTGGTTTTTTTTCTTTGTTAGCATTTAACAGAGTTTTATCTGGAACAGGAAACAAGGGTTACAGCTGGGTCAGGCTGCGGGGTCTGCCACTGGCGAACACAATAAACACACAGACAGCAAACCCTTGCAGAGTGAGAAGGGAAATGTTGCCCCCAGAAAGAATAAATGGTTTGTTTTTCCAGAAAAGAGCAAAGCAAATGTACAGGGAGTTCGGACACGACAGGGAGCAAGGACCTGAGCTAATGTGCACACGAGGGATGTTGTGAATCATCAAATCATAGAACCACAGAATGGTTTGGGTTGGAAGGGACCCCAAAGATCATCTTGTTCCAGCCAGGGACATCTTCCACTAAGCCCAGGTTGCTCCAAGCCCCATCCAACCTGGCCTTGGATGCTTCCAGGGATGGGGCAGCCACACTTCGTGTAGGTGTGGGAGAAGGGGAGGAGAAAGGTGGGATCCAGACAGTTGTTGGCAAAGCCCAAGGTGCTCCCCAGCACCCTTTGAAATTGAGCAAGCGCCGCTTGCTTCCTGAGAGCTGGGGTGAATCCAGCATCCCGAGCAGGGAGCGCTGCCAAATCCCGCTTGGGTTGGAGTTCAGGGATTTAACCACTTCCCTTTGTGTTGCCAAGGCTGGCACAAGGAAAGAGCCGCCATTCCCTCGTGTGCCCTGCGCTCTGCATGTGCCAGGCTCGTGCGTCGGGATGCTCTGCCTGGAGGGGGGGAAACAAAAACAACAACAACAACCACCACCTCCCGTTTGCAAAGCTGGCAGTGGCCAGTGGGCTTGAAGGGTACTGAAACCAGCCCTGCTCATCCATCCCGAAGTGAAACACCCTGACCATGAGGGGAAGATGCGGCAGAGCTGATAAAGTGCCCGATAAAGGAACCAACAAGTGAAAGTACTGATAGTTTGGGTAAAGCTGCTGAGGTGACACAGCTGGCCCAGGGACATCTGACTGACAGTCCCGCACTTGATCCTGTAAAATCCCAGTCCCACATTTTAATGGGAGGGTTTTCTAACTTACCTTTCCTTGGGCAATTTGTGGAGAGTCCCCTCTTGAGTTGGGATGCCCCTCAAGGTCACGCCTTGAGGATGAGCAAAAGAGATTTGCCCACAATCCTTGGTCTGGGGGAGTAACCCCAATCTCTACTCAGTAATTGGTTTGGTTGGTTTTCATATAATTGCTTCAATACTGCTCCAAAACAGTGCACTCCACTAGTAGTTACAGCTACCACTGCTCAGTAAATAATTCTGATTCAGGTTTTTTAGTCTAATACAGATATATTTGGTTTGCCATCCTTAATCCTGCAGGATAAAGTTGTGTAAAGGTTCAGCCACACCTTTAGACACAAACTGTCGCTTAAGTCTGGGGCTAAGTTTGGGGTCAGGTGCAGCCAGACTGCTCTCTGAGAAGGAGTTTAGAAAGCCAGGGGGTCTTTTCTACACCTTGGGACACTGAATCTCCCATCCCGCCCGTGACATCAGCAGTGACATTTGCTTGCTGTGGTGAAAACAATTTAAAGGAGCACCACTTACACCCGACAGCCTGTAAGGAACCATGGCCAGTCCTGGAGATGACGTTTCCAGGGACGGTCTGAGTCAATCCCAGGGCAAACAACAACCGCAGGCACTGCCTCTGTCTGTCACTGGCTGAGGCTGCTCCAGCCCACCCCAAGACCCCAGGCCCTTGATCAGCCCTGTCCTGAACACCCAGGGCGGTGCAGGGGCTGCCATGGGGTTGGGCAGTGGGAGGCAGTGGTTTGTGTGCCCACTGACCACACCTTACCCGCTTCATGCCGTGCTCTTGCCTTGTGGCACAGTCGACAACTTGCTAATTTGACTTGCAGGTGCCATAAAGTCACGTCTGAATGGGTGTTTCGGGCATTTCTCATGGAATCACAGCACTGCTTAGAATGGAAAAGCCCTCTATGATCATTGAGCCCAACCCAGCACTGCAGAGGCCACCACTGACCCGTGTCCCCAAGTGCCACATCCACGTGCCTTTTGAACATCTCCAGGGGTGGTGACTCCACCACTTCCCTGGGCAGCCAGTTTCAAGGATTGCCACTTTTGGGTGAAGAAACGTCCCCTGATATCCAACCTAAACCCCTCCTGGTGCAGCTTGAGGCTTTTTATTCTCCATCTATCACTTGGGAGAAGAAACCAATCCCCACCTTGCTACAGCCCCCTGTCAGGGAGCTGTAGAGAGTGAGAAGACCTTCCCTAAGCCTCCTTTTCTCCAGACTGAACACCCCCAGCTCCCTTGGTGGCACATCAAGCAACTGGAGCCGTCAGGACTGTGGAGCCCTCGAAGGCTGGGCTGCAAGAGCAGGGACTAAAACGGTGAATTATTTGGATTTTCACCTTTTATTTGCCTGTAGCTTTATCACCCAAGTGATGAGTTTCCTTCTTCCCATGGTGTAATCACAGATGTTCATTAGATTTATTGCCCAAGAGATCAAAGCTGATACACTGAGGCCCTTGAGTGATAAATGCCCAATTCTATTGAATGGGTGTGACTTAAAACCCACTAATAAGGTGTTATTTCTAACCAAAAGGTGAGAACTTCCTCAGCACCCCAACGTGAAGGGCTTGCACATCTTGAAGAAGACACCAGTTTGCTCTCTAAAATATCCTGTAAAATTTTACACTGTGACTGTGACACAGGTTGTAGATGAGCAAACGCAACAGAATGTTACCAAAACCTTCCCAGATCCTGCCTTTCTGGCAACTTGTGCCAAAATTCCTTGACAAATCAGCACTGGTTTAATTTTCCACAGAGAAATTCATCATTTCTGTGTTTTACAGAGTCCAGAGCACCCCTGATGATGACAGGGTGGTCCATCCTGTCTCAGGACATGAGACACAAAAGAAACCAGAGCTGGGTTTAACTCCCTCTGGTTGCACATCATTTTGTTTGTTGGTCAAACACCCAGAAAACAATTCTTAAGGATTCATTCTGAGATTGCTTTGTAAGAGTCTCTCTGAACATTCAGAGAATCACAGGATGGTCTGGGTTGGAAGGGACCTCAAAGCCCACCCAGTGCCACCCCTGCCATGGGCAGGGACACCTTCCACCAGCCCAGGTTGCTCCAAGCCCCGTCCAACCTGGCCTTGGACACTCCCAGGGATGGGGAGCCCACAGTCTGTTCCTGATATGGAGATGAGGAAGGTTCATGGTGGACCTGCCTTTCAGCAGAGAAGGACACCAGGTGGTTTGGGGTGCTTTGCTCCACTGAGGGTGTCACGTTCCTTCCTTCCCTCCCTCCCCAAATCCATACTCAGCCAGGGATGGTGGCACAGACCCAGCACAGGGCTCTGCCATGGCTTTGGCAGTTCTGGGGCTCTGTCCTGGCAGCTCAGAGGACAGGCAGAGACCTCCACACCTCCCTGATTGCACCCACAGACACGCTGGTTGCGGTGCCATCACTGCTCACCCGTGGCTCCGCTCTCCGGGCTGAGATTTGTTGGAAGGCTTTTGGGTGTTTCCAAGAATCAAGAATACTTTTTTAAACTACCAAAACGTTTGTGAGCTCCGTGTCCTGCCTGTCTCCACAGGCAGCTCTTCTGAGTGGGGAGGCAGGACAAATGAAGAAGGCTGGGAATAATTCTGCCCATTGTTGTGGAGCAGGAATTATTGTGGGAACACTCTTGTTCTCTCTGCCACCCCCCAAACAATATTTCTCCTGGCTAATTAGGAAGCCCAAGCAGGATGAAACACCTGTGCAACACATGGAGCTGGAAGAGCTTCCCTGGAGACCCATCCACTCTGCTCTCCAGTGTCTTTACTGAGGGTGAATTGGAAGAGGAATCCATTAAAAATAACAGAGGTGGGAGGAAAAAATCAATAATATAATTAGAAAACATTATATGAGGTAATGATACCAATTAAAGAGCAAAGCAGCCATTTAACGGGGGTTGGAGTGTCTGGTGAGGGTGAAGGGCACATCCTGCTCCCCCTGGCATGGGGCTGGCACCACTCCTTGGTGCTGTGCTGGGAATTGATGGCCATCTAAGAGGGGAAAACCTCTCTCCTGGTCTCCACAGGCCCAGGTAGAGCTGTGAGTTGAGACAGGCACTGCTGGGAGGTGCTGTGGGTGCACAGGGTGAGGTTTCTGGGTGCAAGTAAGAGAAACCCCCCAAAAAAGAGACAGCACCTGGAGAAACACTGTTCTGCTGCCCAGGAAGAGAGTGAGGAAAGCTTTGGGGGCAGAGTCAGAGAAGGACCTGGAACAGACCTTTAAAGGGTCCAATAAGTGAACTTTTACTTTATCAACTTTGACATTGAAGAGAAAGTCGCTCCCTGAGCTCCCAACAAACTCCTTCACTTTGGGACCACAGAATGGATGGGGTTGGAAGGGACCTTAAAGCCCACCCAGTGCCACCCCCTGCCACAAGCAGGGACACCTTCCACCAGCCCAGGGTGCTCCAAGCCCCATCCAACCTGGCCTTGGACACTTCCAGGGATCCAGGGGCAGCCACAGCTTCTCTGGGAAACTGAATCAGGTGTGATTTCACCAAACTAGAGTTGCCTAAACTTTGCTTATGATAATTTGTTATCAGAGTAGGAGCTTTTCCAACAGCAGAATATTTTGAGGACTTTTCATTTTCTTGATTCTGCTTTTTATTGTGCTTTTCTTTCAAGCCCTTTCCTTCCATGGGGAAAGAACTGAACAATGGGAATCTCTTTTGTGACTCCCTGGCTGCTCTTCCCTTTCCACACGCTGTGCAAAGGAAAACCACTGTATTTTTGTAGGAACGTTTCACATATTTGCACTCAGCTCTACAAAGGCAAAATGCCAGGATCATCAAGGCTGGCAGAGATCTTCAGGACCATCCAGTCCCACCATCACCAGCACCATCACAATCCCCTCTAATCCATGTCCCCAATGGCCACATTCAGATGCCTCTGGGACACTTCCACAGACAGTGACTCCACCACCTCCCTGGGACACTCATTCCAAGGCCTGACCATGCCTGCAGGGAATATTTCTCCCATGATATCTCATCTGAACCTGCCCTGGTGCAGTTTAAGGCCATTTCCACTTGTCCTTTCACTTGAGACATGGCAGAAGATACTGTGCTAACTGAACATTCCTGGTGAAGTTGCTCATAGAATTTTCAGGTTTAAAAATCTTCATTTTGGCCTGTGTGAAAGTTTAGCTTTTCTTCCTTGTCTTTGCGTATTATTGCCAGGAGTCTGAAACGTTGAGAAAAACGCCTTCTATGCTCTATTGCTCCATGCTGAAGTGACTACTTCATTTTTGTGGCTGTCTTCATCATAACTGAACTTCAAAGCAATTTGCACCCTTTCAATGCCAAGCCCCAGTTTTTCTCCCCCTACGCCTGTAAATCGTGTGTTTTTAACTGAGACATTCCCTTCAATATTCAGCTCCAATACACATTCACGGGGCCAGGACTTAACAGCGGGGGCATTTGGGTCAAGGAAATGCTTGTCCTGCATGCGATGCTCAAGAAAACAGGGGCTGTGGTGCTTCTCATTTCTTCCAGGGCTCAGTTGACTCTTCTTTTCTCCTCTTCTCTCCTCGCAGCCCATCAGCACAAGGGCAACCAGCACTTTATGCATCGTTCCTCTGAGGCTGCTGCTGCTGCTCTCCCCTTCTTTTCCTCTCTCGAGCTCCGATGATGCTCCAGGGGCAGGAAAGCACTTAAGTGTCTCTTTTGGGGCTTAGTCTACATCCCTCTCAATTCACCAGCATGCTAAAGGGGACCTGTGGGGGCTTACCATAAATAAAGTATGTTTTAGTGTTCATTAGACATCCCCCTGTCCCCTCCTCTCTCCCCTCAGCTCTTTGAGTCATGTTCTCATCAACAACGAGATGAGTTTGCAGGTGGTGCACTGAGTGGGGCTGTGGTGATGTTTGGGGCACGTCCTTTCTGCACAGGGAGAGCACACACATGGAATCCCTGGGGCTGGAAAAGATGTGCCAGCCCACAGAGCCCACCCTGTGCCCGGTGCCCACCTTGTCCCCCAGCCCAGAGCACTCAGTGCCACGGCCAGTCCTGCCTTGGGCACCTCCAGGGCTGGGCACTCCAACCCTCCCTGGGCAGCCCCTGCCAAGGCCTGACCACCCTTTCCAGGCAGGAATTCCTCCTCATGTCCCCCCTGCCCCTGCCCTGGCCCAGCCTGAGCCCATTCCCTCTTCTCCTGTCCCTGTTCCCTGGGAGAAGAGCCCAGCACCCCCGGCTCCAACCTTCTTTCAAGGAGTTACAGAGAAATCCCAATGTTGAATGGGCAGAGAAACATGGTGTTACCTCCTTCTATGTGTCCTCCTTATGAGAGGAATGGAAAAATGGAGCAAAAGGAAGAAATGTGGGATGGGGAGATGCCTCATCCCACAGGGAATCAGATCTCCTCTTGCCTCCAGAGGACACGCGGTCTTGCTCTGCTTCACATCTCATTTCACTGTTGTGACCTGGGCTGTTCCAACTCAGCTGAGAGCTCCAGGAAGGAGAAAAAATGAAGGCATGATTAAACTGAAAGGGAGTAGGGTTAGGTCAGATATTGGGAAGGAATTCCTGGCTGGGAGGGTGGGCAGACCCTGGCACAGGTTGGGCAGAGAAGCTGTGGCTGCCCCTGGATCCCTGGGAGTGTCCAAGGCCAGGTTGGACGGGGCTTGGAACAACCTGGGCTGGTGGAAGGTGTCCCTGCCCATGGCAGGGGGTGGCACTGGATGATCTTTAAGGTCCCTTCCAACCCAAACCCCTCTGGGATTCTATGAATAAAGTTCCTGTTTCTCACATATGTTCATGACTCTGGACATGTCTTTAAGACCAGTACAAAGCCAAGGCAAATCCCACTTTCTTAGGGGCTGTTTGTCCAATAAACCCTCACCCTGACTCCAGCTGAACACTTTTATTGAGTGTTGATTTCAAGGTGCTCCTCCTTCCATGGAAATATTAAAAAAACTGGTACGAAATGCATTACCTGGAAGCCACCTTTAGTCCCAAAACATTGATCCATAGAATCCCAGAGTGGCTGGGGGTGGAAGGGACCCTAAAACTCACCCAGTTCCAACCCTCTGCCATGGGCAGGGACACCTTCCACCAGCCCAGGTTACTCAGGGGACACAGCATGTGGATTCTTTGGCATTTTGGGACACTGAACTGCAGTTAATAAAGCTGTTGGATGTGCTCCTTATGGATTTGCTATTATAGCCCGACATCCCGTTCTTTTTCCAACTCTGATAATCTTGTTGGAGGATCCAGGAGGGGAAACTCCAGCAGGAAAAAATGCGAATCAGAACTGCCTGTTACATTTGATGCCAGCTGGTGTTAAAATCCATATCCTCTGGTTGACCAAGGTATGTTCCTTGGCTTTTTCTCCTCTCAGTCCTCATTTCCAGCTGCACCTCAGCTGGAAGGTCCTCTGATTTCCTTCTGTTTATGATGATGAGCTACAACCGAAGCCCAGCTTTGCTGAACCTCCTCAGCAGGCCCAATGGGTCAGGATTTGTCTGAAAAACATCAATATTGTATATTATTCTGCATTAACATACTGCCCTCCCAAATAAGGTATCTCTGAGAAGCAAATAGACATCAGTGAGTGCCAAGAGCTTCTGTTCTTCCCTTCTGGGTTTTATTTCCAAAGTCTGATAATTCAGATTTCATTGCCAGGTCCCTCTGGTTGCCCTTTGCCATGCTGGCCATGGGAAGCAGGACAGTAAGTGGGGAAATCAGGTGCAAAGCTGCTTTTAAGCCTGGAGAAATGTGCAACGTGTCAGCGAACGCGGCTGGTTTAGTCACTGACATTCTTCCAAGAGCAGATTTAATCTCCTAATTAAAGCCACTGGCTGATAACAACAAGCACCAGCCTTAAAGGATGATTTAAAAGTAATAAACTTCTGCAGGCATTAGGAACGCTTGGCTCGCGGTCAGGCTGTGACACGCAATCCCTGCACTGTGTCACATTATCATTTCCTACTTTATTTCACACCCAATCCCCCTCACCCTGATGGTTTTATCAGGGAGCAGCGGGGGCCACAATGAAGTGCTTGGAGACACGAGGGGGAAAGTTCCTGTCTGCTGGAACAGCGTTGAAATCTCTGCCTGAACAGCAGCTGCATAATTCCAGCTGTGGCACTACGGGACACCGAGGCTGCAGGAGCTGTTACTGAGCAACCAAAGAGCATGGGAAGCCTTGGTTTTTTGGAAGACAGCAGATGGATTATAGAATATTATGTGTTCTTTTCAAAAAGACTTCATGAACACCGACTAATCCTCCTGTACAACTCCTCCGTGGGGGCTCTTCTGTTGAAGGAGAGGAGTTCACTCCCAGTACAATCCTTATTTGCAGGTACTGATACTTAACCCTGTTTTCTTTTTTTCTCTGTATGATTTTCCTTAAGGGACTGTTTTGGCACAGCAAGTTGAAACTTGAGGTAAAACAGAGCTTGACGGGATTTCTTGGAAAGCACTGGGAAAGCAGATAAAAACTGGAGGGCAAGGCGGCCAAATTGTGCCTAAAAAGTGAGTTCCCCTGACCTGAGCAGAGTTTCCTCAGCTCTGACACACAAATGGGTCAGTCTTTCCCCTTCTCTCCTTCCCTCTTTCTTTAATCTCCCATTTTTTTAAACATTTATGGTCCCTAATCAGAACGAAACGTTAGCAAGTCTTGTTTAACGTCCTGGTGCAGGGCAGGAAAATATTTGAATATCTCCAAAAGTTTTGCAAGATGGGAAAGCCATTTCCCAGGCAGGTTTAGCAAGGTCTTCCAGGACCTTGAGGCAGCTGTGAAGCAAAACTGCCCCTCAGCCTTAATCCATCTGGGCCATCTCCAGTGAAATGAGTCCTTGCAAAGTATTAGATCATGACTTCATTAAATCCCACAGAAGTGTTTCCCCAGGAAATAACTCGGAGCCAAGTGGATTCTGAGGACCTGCTGTATCTCCTGACCCCTGAACAATAAAAAACACGGCTGAAACAAGGCTGTGCTTTGTGTTCTGCCTCCTCCTTGCTCTGAGCCCAACCTGTCACAGGGGCAATTGGGAAAAAACCTGTTAAGGCTTCACTAATTTCTTTCCTCATTTCCTTTAGCAATCCTGGGAGCTGCCCAGGATACTTAGTCTTCCTTAAGAGCGTTCAATTTTTGGCACGAGGCTTTTCATTTGTCTCAGCTCCCAATCCGTCTCCTCCTGTCACAGCCGGAAATATGATCCCTTTGTTAAACAGTTCATTTGCTTCCCTGTGCAGAGGGGAGAGAGTTCCTAACAAACCTGCAAGCTCTCCCTGCCTTCCACCCCATGACTTTCTCTCTTTTTCTTCTTATTATTACTGTTGTGAAAAGCATTCCATCTCCTCTCTCCACACCTAGAATACACCAAAACTCAAAAGACCCCCATGAATGTTCTCCTGGATGAAATCCTTGGCTGGGGAATGCTGACACATCCCTGCCAAAGGACAACCTGGATTTGTGGCAGTGGCTCTGATATGGCAGTAAGAATTTGCTCCTCCTTACCTGATTTTGATTAAACCCCCCAGTGTCCATGGTCTTCATGGCTTGTTTCCCACTTGCGTGGCTTGAAATGGGAGAAAAGTCCAGTTGCACTCATTTCAGAGCAATAAAAATGAACTCAGAGTGCTTTAGAATTGGAATAAAGAGTTAATTTGATTTTGTTTCTTTCTCTGTGTGCTGCATCACCTGACAGCTCCACGTCCAGGCCGTTTGGAGCGACCTGATCTCATGAAAGGCATCCCTGCCAAACCTCTTCTGGGAGGAAAGGCTGGGAGGGCTGGGATTGCCCAGCCTGGAGAGGAGAAGCTTTGGGGGAATCTCACTGTGACCTTCCAAGACCTGAAGGAGCTCCAAGAGAGATGGAGAGAGACTATTTTCAAGGGAGACGACAAGGGTGAATGGCTTCAAACTGACAGAAAGCAGGGTTAGATGGGATATTGGGAAGGAATTGCTGGCTGGGAGGGTGGGCAGGCCCTGGCACAGGTTGGGCAGAGAAGCTGTGGCTGCCCCTGGATCCCTGGAAGTTTGACCTTCTTTGCTGGTCCTTGGAGGTGTCTATCAGCAGACAGCAGAACTGCCTTAAAAAGCTCGGGAAATGCCCTGCGATTCAGAGGTAAAATCACCAGAAAACCACAAAGGCAATAAATTCCTCCCTCCTCCTTTAAGATGTCAAGTGCCTTTTTTCCAGGAGGTTTTTCAGTTCTTTGGTCAGGTTTGTTTTAAAACATGGAGTTGCTTGTGATAAACTGACTGCTGAGTCTGAGAATCAGGGAGGAGTGAGAGTGTGTCAGAGTCCAAAAGTCTGGGCTGTCTGGGTCTGGGTATAGTTTGTCATGTTTGGGTCCTCACAGCAGCTTGCAATGATGCCTCAAGATGTGGGTTTTCAGGGCAAGAGTCTGGATCTGGTTTACTTGTTTTCACAGAATCACAGGATGGTTTGGGTTGGAAGGACCTCAAAGATCATCCAGTGCCCCCCCCTGCCATGGGCAGGGACACCTTCCACCAGCCCAGGCTGCTCCAAGCCCCGTCCAACCTGGCCTTGGACACTTCCAGGGATCCAGGGGCAGCCACAGCTTCTCTGCCCAACCTGTGCCAGGGCCTGCCCACCCTCCCAGGGAAGGATTTGTTCCCAATATCCCATCTAACCCTGCCCTCCTTCAGCTCAAGACCATTCCCCTTGTCCTGTCACTCCATGCCCTGGTGAGAAGTCCCTCTCCTTTCACAGAGATGCACTGGAATCTCCCCAGCTCCAAAAGGAGCTCTCCAGCCACTTGAAAAGCAGGATTTCAGTATCCGTGTGACCCAGGTACTCCTGGAAAGCACAAGCAAATGCTCCTTTAAACATAATCGGATTTCAGTGAAATAACAGGCCGAAGTTTATGAAAGTGCCAAACTACTTAGGATCAAAAGTGAGAGACAGGAAAGGTTTCCAAACAAAACAGGGATATTTTTTATTTAGTCTTGTTCTTTGATCCTTCATTAGGAGCAGCTCTTTCCACTTCCAGGCTAGGACCAACACGAGGGGCTGTAGCAGGACTTCAACTTCTCTGCTGTGACCCCAGTTCACAGCAGCTCTGCTCTGCACGGGATACTTTGGCACAGATTCCCATCCCTGGAAGTGTCCAAGGCCGGGTTGGACGGGGCTTGGAGGCACCTGGGCTGGTGGAAGGTGTCCCTGCCCATGGCAGGGGGTGGCACTGGATGGGCTTTGAGGTCCCTTCCAACCCAATCCATTCTGGGATTCCATAGATTCACTCCCCGGTACGAAGCTTGCTCAGGATGTTGCTTATGCATCAGACTTCCCAGTGGAGTGACTGTTTTCCTTTTTTCCATAAATTATATGGAAAAAGAGACATCTGTGTGTCTTTATGAGGGAAAAAATAGGGCGAAGAAACCATTTGCATTGTTAGCAGAAAGTTTGGATATTTTATTATTACAAATGAGTGCTGAGATGAATCAGGGTCTATTATTCTTATCTGACAGAAGGCAAATGTGGACCAGAAACTCCAGTGCAGGATTCAAACTGCCTGTTGTTAAGAGAAGAAAAACTATTATATTCCAAAATTTCTAACAAGTATTTCAGAACCAGCCTGCAAACACTTAGACTTCCATATTTTTGGTTATCAGATCAATTTAACCTCTTCTCCAGGCAATATACCCTGGTTTCTGAAGATATCAACCTTGTGTGATCCTGTGCTTATTCTTGATCCGAAATACAATTTCACTCTGACTGTGCATTGAATGTGCCAAGTGCAGACTGAGATCACCAACAAAGTGTATGAGAACTTTAAAAGTGGTGTGAGATTTGTTTTAGCCTGGAGAAGCTGCGGCTGCTCCATCCCTGCAAGTGTCCAAGGCCAAGTTGGAGCAACCTGGGCTGGTGGAAGGTGTCCCTGCCCATGGCAGGGGTGGCACTGGATGAGCTTTAAGGTCCCTTCCAACCCAAACTATTCCATGATCCTCTGATTTCCCCGCTTATGGAAAAGCTAAACCAATAAGGCTGTTTCAAGCCGGACTCAGGCCCGAGCTTGTTCCCACTGAAACCAGTTTGCTGTTCTTACTGGTCAGTAATTTCCCCAGCATTAAACCCCCTGGGATGTCTCCCACTTGGCCTCTTCTTGTCCAATCCTGACTTAGATCAGAGCCACTAAACCACCAAAACAAACTCGAGCCTGGTGCCACAGCCCTTCAAACCTGAGGAAACCCCAAAAGCTGCTCTTGGGCTTGAGACAGGTCTTGGAGGGAAATGGGATGGCCCAAAATAAACGTGAGTGGAGGCTTTTGGTGGTACCTGTGTCTAAGGAGATTTAGGAACTGGATTTTTCAGACTCTCACTCACTCAGTGTCTCTGTGCATTGGCTCACAAGGCATCACACAAGAGAACATTAAGTAGCAGCTCATTTTTCAGTGGTAAAAACTGGAAGACATGAGTTTCCTCCTCCAAGAGAGTAGAATTCACAGCTCTTTTTAAAGCCTGGCGTGGACACCTGAAGCTGTAGAACCTCCTGGAGCTGTTGCAGCACAGCAGGATAAATGTGCGGCTGGGGAAGGAGTGGGTGGAGAAAGAATGTGTGGGCAAAGAAAACAGCGGTGTCTGAGATGGAGCCCACTGATACCCCACATCAAAGGGCTTGGAGAGCAAGTAGGACAACAAAAACAGTTGTTCTGTTTTTCAACGCTCTCCCCGTTCCTTGACATGTGGAATGAATCACCTTGGATCCCTCCTTTGGGTGCTGTGGTAAACAGGGATGTTGGCGTGGGGTGGAGGGTCAGAAGCAGATCAGAACCCTGTGGGAGCCAACTTAATTGTGTTGTTAGGGGAGGCTCAGGAGGAATTCCTGCCTGGAAAGGGTGGTCAGGCCTTGGCAGGGGCTGCCCAGGGAGGGTTGGAGTGCCCACCCTGGAGGTGCCCAAGGCAGGACTGGCCGTGGCACTGAGTGCTCTGGGCTGGGGGACAAGGTGGGCACCGGGCACAGGGTGGGCTCCCTGGGCTGGCAGGGCTTTTCCAGCCTCAGGGATTGTGTGTTGCAAAAATTAGTGAAGTCTGTACAGAATAAAGGCCTTTGTGGGAGAACACGTTTGTTGGAGAACGTTTTGCCTCTGGATTTGATGTCTGGGCATTGTGGGCTGTCAACGTTACACCAAAACTGAACTCCATCCAGGGTTTATGTGAAAATTTCCTGCTGTTCATCTGTTTAGTTTTTTTTTTAAAGTTGTACTTGCCCCGATGTTTTCAGACACATTTAGGTGGTGGTAATGCAGAGCTTTTGAATTGCATAAAGCCGAATACTCCTACATTATTCTAAACAGTGAAATAGGCTGTGGGTGGGGAAATACCAAAAAGAAACTTTAATAGAAAGTAATTAATAAAACCAATTAAATTCTTGATCCTAGTTCTTGCTTATCAAGGACTGTGCTTTCGGTGAATGCTCTGGAGATCAATATCAGATGGGTCCAGCTTAAAGCTGAAAAAAGGGCAAAAAGAACAGAGCAGAGGCCAAAGAGTGATTTCATTCTACAAATGAAATGGGAAAATTCCGTGAAATCCCATCCATCCCTGGGGATTGGCTCCACTTAGAGGAGCAGCTGAGGGTGATCTCACAGCCACGGGCTCTGTGACTGTCATGCACTACCCATCACACCACGAGACCAAAGTGCCACTTGGAAACTCGGCCACTTGGAAGGCCACAATAAACCCCTCTCCTTGTTCCTACCCAGGACTTCACCCTGGGAGTGAACCTGCACCCTGAGCAGCTTGGCAGGACTCTTCCACCTTGAGCTGGGATTAGCAGAGCCTGGTCCTTCCCACCGTACCTCACAGGAGGTGAGTGGGGACCTTGGGCTGGTGCTGAGGAACCCAAGAACCCAATCTCCTCCTCCCTCCCTTGTGGCCTTCTCTGCACCAAGCAGCTTTAGGAAGGCAGGAGCATCCAAACACCTCCTCCAGGTGTGGTTAAGCCAGGGTTTAACCACAGCAGCTCCTGTGTTTTAACCTGTGACATCTCATGAGGCTGATGGGACAAGTGGAGGGGCAGCTCTGTCAGCCACGAGTTTTTCCTGGCGTGTCCCTCTCATCCACGGGAGCCAAAGCCACCAGGAGTGGCTGGGACATCCCACATGGGTCTTGGTTTCCCTCCTTTATCCCCAGCAACTCTGACCAATGCACCTTGGAGAAAAGTTAGGAGTTTAAGATCCTGACAGTGGTCATTCCCCCTAATCGCAGCCCCATGGAAGCAGGTCATTTAATCCCAACTTGATGTGTGTGAATATTCTGCTCAGGGTGAAACACAGCCCCTGTTCTTCCTAAAAAAGAGATTCTGCTAAAAATCGGGAACTTGGCAAACACAAAGGTGTGAGGAGCACAAGCATGTGCTTGGATGGAAAGCAGGAGGAGAATTCTGAGTCCTCTGAAAGAAACTACACTCCCGGGAGGACACTAAAACTCCCTTCTGCCTTCCCCTAGACTGTCCTTTATGTCACCTAAGCTTGACAGAGGTCTCTTGGTCTTGTCTAACTGCAGCAATCTAAACATTTTCCACCTGCAGGGAGAAGGGATGACACTTCTGTCTGATGGGCAAGGTGAACAGGCACTTGCTGGGAAGGCTCAGCTTAGAGTTTTGAATAATTTTTCCCTGCAGGAGTGGCCAGGCCTTGGAATGGAGTGTCCCAGGGAGGTGGTGGAGTCACTGTCTCTGGAAGTGTCCCAGAGGTGTCTGGATGTGGCCCTTGGGGGCATGGATCTGGGGGGATCCTGGTGATGCTGGTGGCACTGGGTGGTCCTGAAGGTCTCCACCAGCCTTGATGATTCTGTGAGTCTGTGATATTGGGATGGTTTTGCTTGCTTGGTCTCTTTGCTCAGTTTTTTGTGCTTCCTCTCCTAATTTTCAAGATAACATGAAAGGCCAGAGTGTTGATTTATCACAGGAATCACTTTTCCATACAGGTCTTTGAGCCACTATGGTGACAAATCCCATGGGAAGCCTGCGGGGACTTGGACCACACCTGAGGAGAACCCATAGGAGATCAGGGGAGTCCCACATGCTTCCTATTGCTGAGAAGTTCTGCATTGTTCATTTGTTCCTTTAATGCTGTTCAATACTTTCCACAGGGACTTTCCTGCTGTGTTGCTGTCACATTCCTAACCCCACCAGTGTTTTCATCTCCGAGCCCCAACCAAACTCTCCATCAGACACACAGCCTGGCAGGAGGGAAGAACCCTCCACTGGGGCAGCAGGGCCACAGGTGACCTCAAGTCCAGTAAAAGAACCTGTGGAATGTTTTGTTTTATGGAAAGTGTGGGTGCGTTAATGGCAGTAAAACCATCGGGTTGACAAAACCTGAAGAGCTGAGGAGAGAAATTTCCGTGCGTGGCCTCCGTGCAAGTGTGCCAAATATTCCCTGTGTGTTCCTGTGATCTTCCAAAGGGTCAGCTCCTCATCCAGCTGTCCTGTCATGCTTTCAAAAACTGGGGCACGGGCTGAAACACTGCCCCATGCTGCAGCTTGGAGTTGGTTTCAGTGGGATCAGGGCTTTATCCTGAGCCCCTTTCCTCTTTTCTTGGCACACATGTTGACCCACTAAGTACTACAGATGTTTTCTCTAAGCTGGGGCTGCATCCGAGTGCAGGCAATAATGGGCCGGGGATGAATGTCAGAACTGCAAGGGCTGGTTTGGTTTGAAGTCACACAGTGTGTGCTTTTTCAAGGGCTCTGTGGCTGCAGAAAACCCTTGTTCAAAGCACTACCAGAATCCAAAGCTACTGATAATTAAAGAAAAAAATATATATATGTGAGGGGGAGAAGAGGTGTGAGTAATGCTCGTGTTCTTTCCAACAGTTCTTATTAGAGGACAGGAGATGCTGATTTGCAGACAAGCCAAGAGGCTGGGAGAGCTGGGGGTGTTCAGCCTGGAGAAGAAAAGCTCCAGGGAGACCTTGGAGCTCCTTTCAGTGCCTAAAGGGGCTCCAAGAGAACTGGAGAGGGACTTTGGAAAAGAGACTGGAGTGACAGGACAAGGGAAAATAACTTGAGCTGAAGGAGAGCAGGGATAGATGGGATATTGGAAATAAATCCTTCCCTGTGAGGCTGGGCAGGCCCTGGCACAGGTCGGGCAGAGAAGCTGTGGCTGCCCCTGGATCCCTGGGAGTGTCCAAGGCCAGGTTGGACGGGGCTTGGAGCAACCTGGGCTGCTGGAAGGTGTCCCTGCCNCTGGTGGAAGGTGTCCCTACCCATGGCAGGGGATGGGATGAGATGATCCTTAATATCCCATCCAACCCAGACTATTCTGTGATTCTGTGCAAAGCATTGCCTAGAAAAGTAAAAAACCACACATCTAAAAGTGGATACAATCCCTGCTCCTTCACTGCTCAGAGCTTGTGTTTCACACTGGCAGCCTGTGCAGACTCTTCCCCTGGCACTTCTTCCTCCTTGTTCCCCAAGGGATGGGATTGCAAACCTACCACACTTGGACCCATTCCATTTTTAAATTCCCCATTGCATATTCTGCTCCACAGTAGCTGCATCTGTCTCCAAAGAGAGCTGGAACAGGAATTTAAGCTTGTTTAGTGTGGGCATTCAGAGCCAGAAGAGGAGCAGAGCTGAACCTGTCTGAGGTTTGGGTGGGATCTCAGCAAGAGGCTCTTCCCCCAGAGGGTGGTGGGCACTGAGCAGGCTGCCCAGGGCAGTGGGCACGGCCCCAAGGCTGCCAGAGCTCCAGGAGCCTTTGGACACCGGGACAGGGACAGGAGGATTGTTAGGGTGTCCTGGGCAGGGCTGGGGTGGCACTGGATGGTCCCTGGGGGTCCTCCCAGCTCAGGATTTTCTGTGATTCCATGGACAATGCACATCCAGCCTGAGGTGGGCAGTGCCAGCACACAGAGCTGTGCTGGGGGCAGGGGAGGGTTCAGGCAGGCAAACAAGCTGTTGTTTAATTCCCAGCTCAGCAACCTGGGTTGAAAACTGCCCCAACTGTAATTAATTATCAGCAAGTTTGCAAGGCAGACAATTGAGTCACTCGTCTGAGCAGAAGCCCTTGGGGAACAGCAGTGGAGCTGCTCTCTTCAGCCTGGAGCACATGGACACGCCGTGGGAGCAGGAATCCCTCCAAAGGGTGGCTCTGCCACCTCAGCAACTTCCCGTCACTCACTGGAGTTTGGACAAACCAGGAGAAGCTGTTCCCACTCAGTGCTGCCAGGGGCAGGGTGATGATCCTGGTGGGGTGTGGGCACTGTGGGAATCCCATTGAGGCAGGGGGTGGTATAGAGGGAATCTCCAGCCTCACAGTCCTGCCCTGGATCCCAAAATCCCGGGATCCCTGGGGCTGGCAAAGCCCTGCCAGCCCAGGGAGCCCACCCTGTGCCCGATGCCCACCTTGTCCCCCAGCCCAGAGCACTCAGTGCCACGGCCAGTCCTGCCTTGGGCACCTCCAGGGCTGGGCACTCCAACCCTCCCTGGGCAGCCCTTTCCAGGCCTGACCACCCTTTCCAGGCAGGAATTCCTGCTCATGTCCAAGCACAGCTGGAGCACACATGTTTTACAGCCAAAGGTGGGTTCACAACCCCATCTAAACCAGCACAAGAGCTCTGCTCTGTTGTAACTCAAGATCTAGGCTGAGTTAACCTATTCCAAGGGCAGCTTAACAGCACTTGGTTTTGGTGAGCCTGGCCAGGTTTGCTGTAGGATGGGAAGTTTCCTGTATTTCCTGGAGGAAGTCGTCTTCCCTCATCCCGGTTTTTTCCCGGCGCAGTCAGAGAGGATTAACTTCAGGCCGTGGCCACACAAGTCCCCAGGGGGAAAACCACCCTCACAGTTTATTGCAAGGCTGCCTGTTTTCCACAAGAACCTCTCAAGCTCCAGGAAAACGCAGTGGGACTGAAACGCCAGAAGCCTCCCCACGATCATTTTCCCTTTCGAAGAGCCCGTTTTTCTTCCAAACCTGGGTAATTTCCTCCGTGTGCCTCCAGACCTGGGAGAAAGGGATCGTGCCACGTTAAAGATCTTCGTGCTGTGTGACTAAGATCATGTCCCAGTGTGGATATTTCAGTTTTCAAAGTGAGATGAGACCCGATAGTGATACCACATTAAACACATCTCCTATTGATCCTTTCTAACCTTGCAAAAGAGCTGCTCTGCATTAAGTACCTTTTACTTCAGCGCTGCTGATGGGACCACAGATGTTAACTGGCAGGCTAAATATCCTCTGAGGTCAGCACACAGGGCATCCCAGAGGTCAGAAAGTCATCATTTTCTGGCTAAGAAACAATAGGAGTGTCTCCCCCTCTGTCCTCTAACTCAGCCTGAGGACGAACCGCAGAGAAACATTTACAATATTTATAAATAAAAGAGAATTAATAAGATACCTCCTCCCCACCACGCAGCGCTTGGGATGTGTCACAAATCAGCTTGATATGTCAAATTATTGCTGTCAACTGAGCTGATGACAAAGAGGCTTTGTACTGAACAAAGGTGTATTTCCAGACCAGCCTCTCCACTATTAAAGGCTCCATACAAAGGGCTGAAAGGAAATCACCTGCTCCGTATTGAGGCATAAAAATCATCCATGGCTGATGGGAGAAGAAAGCCTTTCTGCTTTTTAGACCACCTTTTTGACTCTCTGCTGTGTGTGGACAGATGGGGCTGGCTGTCTTCCCTCCTTCTGGAATCTCCTTGTTATCTGCTCCGTGGGGTTTGAGCTCCAAGACCTCTGAGGACACGGCAGGAAAGCATTGCTGTGGACAGGCCAGCAGGATCCGTGCTGAGCTCTGTGGGGCAGGTTCAGGCTCCCCACAGCCACTCAATTCCATGATCCTATTTTTTTTTTAATAAAACACTGCGGTTTTTACCAGGTGAGGTGCTGGTCTGTGGCTCATCCACGAGTTTGGAAGAGTTTTCTTTTACAAGAACATAGAGTGACAGGACAAGGGGGACAAGGCTTCAAACTGACAAAGTGACACTCAAAGTGAGTTTAGATAAGATATTGGGAAGGAATCCTTCTCTGTCAGGAGCCCTGGCACAGGTTGGGCAGAGAAGCTGTGGCTGCCCCTGGATCCCTGGAAGTGTCCAAGGCCAGGCTGGACGGGGCTTGGAGCAACCTGGGCTGGTGGAAGGTGTCCCTACCCATGGCAGGCTGGACTTTAAGGTCCCTTCCAGCCCAAACCATTCCATGATTCTATGATATTCCATGAATCCATCGAATCCTTTGTTAAATCAGATCCTTCTGCTTCCACTGAGCACCTTGCTTCGCTTATTCATTTGGGAAAAGATCCGTATTTTCTCCACTTTTGGCTGTTCCTTTCGACTGAGTGGTTGGGTTCTCAGCCCTGTTTTCATTTCTCTTTCCTCTTCTTTCTGTCCACCAAGATTTTGTAAACAAACAAAACTGACAATCCCCCCCAAAAAAAACCACAGCAGGGGAGGGGAGGAACAAACCCGTGTTTGATACAAGCAACAGCTTGAGAGTGAGGTGAGGATGGGATGGCCAGCACATGTGGGATGTGAGAGTTGGGTTCCTGCCAACACAGTCCTGGTGGCACCGTGTGAGAGAGAGGAAGATCAAATTAATAGACTAAAACTAAGACTCCTGCCACGCACTGAGGTGTGCTGTGGGAACCAAGGGGGTGGACATTCCCTGGCTGGAATAACCTGTGTGTGAGTAATTCCCTGCTTGGATTTTGAGTAAGGCTTTAGGAAGCTGACTGTGTGTGTCTGTGCCTGGAAATGGTCAGTTCTGTACAGTGGGAGATGCTCCTAGTTTTTAACTCTCTGCTTTAAATAACATTATTCCCAACTATCCTCTGGTTTTAGTGCTAAAACCTCCCGAGTGCCAAGTGTCAGATGGGGAAAATCTGCCTGTCCTGTAAGAGTTTGGAGGATGGAAATATTCCCTCCTAAATGGGAAGGAAAAGCTCAAATACGCCCAAGGCAATCCTCCGAATGAAAATGTAAAAGTCGAAAGCGCCAGTCAAAGTGTTTTATTTTAATCACTCCCATTTTTCGTTGTCATTTTGAATCAGCTCCTGGAAGTCACTGATAAGCTGCCCTTTCCCTCCGCCCTGCTCAGACAGGGTGTCTGTGTCACCCACATGGGGGAACAATGCAAAGAGTTATGTATGTGTCTGCTTTGGAAGGAAACAGCTTTTGTTTGCTTTCTCTTTTGCTTCTCTGAAATGGCACTTTTGCACTGAAAAGCAACTTGTCCAGCTTTACCTCTGGCTTCCCTATGTTTGTTTTCAGAGGTGCTCTTCTGACTACAGTTGTTTCTTTGAGCACATTTCAATGTGCCCTTTGCCTGCCTGTTTCTCTCCATGGTCTGGTCTGCTGGAACTTGTCAAAACTCCTTAGGAAAGACAAGCAGACGATGCCCATCAGATCACTTCACCTTTTTATTATATTCCTTTTCCCACTAATAGATAGTGAAGCACTGACTCTTTTTACAGACTGCAGGCTTTGACCCTTGGAGGTTTTTCTTGTCCGAGTGCTGCACTGTGCTGTCCTTAATTAGAGCCTCCCTCTCCTCTCCAAGTGCTGAGGTGAGGTCAGCTGGGCTCTAATTCCTCTCATCACTCCTGGCTCCTTTTGTTAAAGCAGAGATGCCACAGACACTTCACAGCCTTGAAGAACTGCTGCTGTTTCAAGGCTTCAGTGTCTCTCCCTATCAAGATCTCTGCTCTTCAGACTTAATTTAAGCAGATTGCAAGTCCAGGCCTCTCTGAGTCTCATCCAAAGTGAAAAGGAAAACTCCTTTAACCTTTCCCACCTACACTGCTCATCTCTACCCCC
The DNA here is from genome assembly GCA_013396755.1 of Sclerurus mexicanus. Classification (NCBI taxonomy): domain Eukaryota; kingdom Metazoa; phylum Chordata; class Aves; order Passeriformes; family Furnariidae; genus Sclerurus; species Sclerurus mexicanus. Next base: position 268,736 of record VWZF01001078.1, read on the forward strand.
TCCAGTGCTCGGATCTGAACTCTGGCAGCTGTTTTTACCTGCCCAAAAAGGTTCTGTAGGGATTGGTCCTGCTAACAGGGGGGTTTGCAGCATGGCAGGGAAACGTGACAGGGAGATGTTGCCCCAATAATGGGGCACCAGGGGGTTCATTGCTCAGCTTTGCTCACAGAAGTAGAAGCAGAAGCCTTGGCAGGAGCAGTGAGCGCAGGAGGGGGCAGGGACATTGGGGTACCCTATGGGAGGTCCTTCTTCCCACTGCTTCCCTCTTGTCAATCCTCTCCTCAACAGAGCATCCCAAAAGGAAAAATCCCACTGGCTGGCTCTGTGAGCTCCTCTGCCAGGCTGGGACCTCAAAGCCCACCCAGTGCCATCTCCTGCCATGGGCAGGGACACCTTCCACCAGCCCAGGGTGCTCCAAGCCCCATCCAACCTGGCCTGGGACATTTCCAGGGATCCAGGGGCAGCCACAGCTTCTCTGCCCAACCTGTGCCAGGGCCTGCCCACCCTTCCAGCCAGCAATTCTTTTCCAATATCCCAGCTATCCCTGCCCTCCTTCAGCTTAAGGCCATTCCCTCTTGTCCTATCCCTCCATGACCTGTTCAAAAGTCCCTCTCCAGCCTTCTTGGGAGCCCCCAGTGGAATGCTGGAATGGTCTTGGAGCTCAGCACCAACCTGAGGACTTCCCCACAGCCCCACTGATGCTCCAGCGCTCTGGTGTCAGGGATTAACTCTGGGGGAATCACACTCCTTGGAAAGCAATTCCTTGCAAATAACTGCCTTGGAAAGGCAGCAATATTGGTTTTATCCAGATTGTAAGAGAAGGTTTAAAACGCCTGCAAAGGAAATGCAGTGTCACCACTTCCCATGAGAACGTTGGGAATTTCACTCCATTGATACCTGCTGGCAAATCCCAAATTTCACTCCTCCAGTATCAGCACAAAAGTCCTGAAAACGTGGGTGGAGTATCTTCCTACTCCACCAGTAAAATAAAACTGTGGGGACAAAAATGTAGCATTTATCAATCACTCCATGCCCTTGGAAATAGCCCCTCTCCATCCCTCTTGCATCCCCCTTGTAAATCATCATTAAATGTTGCGACACCTTGCTGGATTTTGGCATTTCTTCATATCCTGAAGATCCCTGGGCCTGCCTGTGCATTGTCTCTGAATGGACCATATCACTGAAGTGCAGCACTTCATGGCATCTGGCAGGATTGTGATCCATAAGGGTTGTCCTCTCTCAGCACTTGATACGAGGCAAAATGTGGTGAGCACCCAGTTCCTGGGAGGATCTCAGGTACTTGGAAAGCTCATGTGTCCTCTAACAGAGATTTTCAGTGTGCTGGGAGTCAACTCTTCCCATTTTCTTACGCTGCGGGATTGAATTAATTCTGTATTTTCCATGCCATTGTGTCCTCACCAAAGGATCAAAGCTCAGGAGAGAAGCGACCCCAGAGAGAAATCAAAGACTTTTCACTGAAGCCACTCAATGCCAAGTGATCAAGGCTTTAGGGTTTTGCACAAAGCCAAAGGATAGAATCGGGCACCACAAACAGAGCCCTTATTTTCCCTTTCCTAATTCTTTCTGGGCACTGAGGAGTCCCAGGGACCCTTTGTGTGTTCACCAGGAGGGTTTAAACTTTACCCAGTGCGCTGTCACAGTCCCCAGCCGTGGGGACTCACGTGTGGCAGTGCCCTGGCAGAGCTGCTGAATTCCTGCTTGTCCCGCTCCCTCTCCAGCCCGGCCTTTGTGTCAGAGGGGGAAAAGGAAGGGATTGTCATGAAGAGAAAGCAGCGGGGAAGAGCAGCAAGAGGAATTTGCTGAGCAAGCACCAAGGGTTGCATTTCTAGGCTGAAGGGAGCATTTCAGGAAATTAAGTGAGGATTTTCCTCAGACGTGACCGAATTGCTCTGAATGGACTGTTTTGTTCAGCCCAAAGTATTCTCAAGTTATGAGTCAGACTGGAAAAATCCTTGAGATTTTTTCCCCAAAACCCAAAATTAATAAATGCTAGATTTTTTTCCCCACAGTTTTATTTTACTGGTGGAGTAGGAAGATACTCCACCCAGGTTTTCAGGACTTTTGTGCTGATACTGGAGGAATGAAATTTGGGATTTGCCAGCAGGTATCAATGGAGTGAAATTCCCAACGTTCTCATGGGAAGTGGTGACACTGCATTTCCTTTGCAGGCGTTTTAAACCTTCTCTTACAATCTGGATAAAACCAATATTGCTGCCTTTCCAAGGCAGTTATTTGCAAGGAATTGCTTTCCAAGGAGTGTGATTCCCCCAGAGTTAATCCCTGACACCAGAGCGCTGGAGCATCAGTGGGGCTGTGGGGAAGTCCTCAGGTTGGTGCTGAGCTCCAAGACCATTCCAGTATTCCAAAGGGGGCTGACAAAAAGGCTGGAGAGGGACTTCTGAACAGGTCATGGAGGGATAGGACAAGAGGGAATGGCCTTAAGCTGAAGGAGGGCAGGGATGGATGGGATATTGGGAAGGAATTGCTGGCTGGGAGGGTGGGCAGGCCCTGGCACAGGTTGGGCAGAGAAGCTGTGGCTGCCCCTGGATCCCTGGAAGTGTCCCAGGCCAGGTTGGACGGGGCTTGGAGCCATCTGGGCTGGTGGAAGGTGTCCCTGCCCATGGCAGGGGTGGCACTGGATGGGCTTAAGGTCCCTTCCAGCCCAAACCATTCCATATCCTGTGTGAGGAACATTGTCTATCCTGCTGTCCACCCTGGACACCCTTATGCATCTAACTCACCTCTTGGCTCCTTTCCTTTCCTTTTTTATCCTTAGGGATTTGTACTCATTCTCCTTGACTTCTCGAGTTCACTTCACAGGGCCTTGATGTCCAAATGGAGCCCAGAAAGCCAATTTTAAATAAGAAGGGCAACAATAACAGGAGCAAAATCAAGAGAATACAACAGTCGAAACTTTAAGAGACGTGTGGGAGATTCAGCTCCAATCACTCCAGTTGGCTTTGCAAACCTCAGCCAAAGTAATTTCCTCGAGTCTGTGCTCTCAGGAATAATGTCCTGGTGACCTAACCCTGGGCTAGGAGCAATCCTCCTCCTTTAAATAGTTAATTGGAAAAAAGATGGATAGCTCAAAGGAATGGCTCTGGACTCCTTTGTTCTTTAGACCTGGAGGAACTGCACTGAGACCACCATGAACTCAGGCTCTTGCTGGTTAAATTCTGCTGCAACCAGCATTGGAAACGGCAAACAGAATAAGGAATAATCACTGTGCTGCTTTCACAAGTGAAAACTCCGGGCTGGGGGGGAGGTAGATAATTTAAAATGATCCACCTGGGTCTTCGTTGTTGTGTTTTGCTCTTCTATTCGTGGCGAAGCAGAAGCGAGAGAGGCTGGTGATTTCAGGAGCGAGGTGGCTTTCACAAGGAAGGGAGGGGGGAAGGAGGCCGAGGGCGGCGAGAGGATCTTGCTGCATTAAACACCACTTTCTGTGGGAACAATTAGTGCCGTAAGTGTGTTCTGCAGGGCGGGAGGCTTCGCGGGAGATCACTTACCAACCCATCTCTGCTAAAACGCCCATAAAGAGTTCCGCACTTCTCAGAAGTCGTCTGGGAGCTGCCGCTTATTGGAAGTCACAGGCCTCGGTTGGCGCTGTCCTCCTTGGAAATGACCTGATTTTTGGGGTCGCACCCAACCTTCCAAAGTGCCCGGATCCCCAGGGATCGGCTGGAGGGAAACCTGGTGGAGCGGAGACACCGCAGACGGCTCGCGGTGGGGACCTCGGGCGGCGGGGACGCGTGGGGTGGTCTGAGGTTTGGAACCGGAGTGGAGTCACTGGGTCCACCTCATCTGGGCCACCAAAGCTTCCAGAGTCGTGATGAGGTGGAAGACTCTGCTTCCCTTCCCTGCCCCACTTCCCTGATGGGTAACTTGGGCTAATGGGTCTGTGAATCCTCAGGAGCTTGATTTTTGACCCTGGGAAACAAAACGAATCCATGAGTGCCTTCAACTGGGAGCTTTGTTCTAATTAATTAATTTTTTCAGATTTCACCCCGTACAGCTCACAGCCGAGACAAGGAAAAAAGCACCACCCAGGAGCTGTAAGTTAAGATGTGAGTTAACAGAGGTAAGTTAAGAAAAAACTTTATCGGCTGTAGGTTATCTAGTATTGCCTTCTGCAGAAGCCCCTTAGAAGTGGCTCTTGCAGAGATTAAGGGCTGAGCTGGGTGATTAGATTTGACCCATCAGCCATGGAGAAGGTTATTAGGCAAGACCAACCAGTTCTTGCAGTGAGGAGGAGAATTGGAGAAACCTTCTCCCACACAGGAAGAACTTGAGTGAGCTTCCGTGGTGACCTCTAGTCTTCGTCACTGCAAACCTTCAACAACAGGTGGGTTAAACACCTCCAGCAATGCTGAGGGGGGTGATCCAGCTTTTTTTCCTGCACCTAATTTGCAAATTATCTTTAAAATCAGTTTTATAGCCACCGTGAGGTCGCTTTGCTTTAGGGAGCAAATCCCTTTCACCAGTTGCTCTCACACTTGTTGAAGGCTCTGCCCAAAAGCTCACGCTAACCTTTAAAGCAAGGTGGGACAGATTCACAAATCACTCCCTTCAAGGGAGTTCTTGGACTTTCATTGTCATTCTACTCAAATCACACAGGTCACTGCAGATGCTCTGGGCTCTCCTGCTCAGCCTGTCCCTCCTGCTTGGGACCACTGGGCTCTTACACACAATTCCACATTTATGGGCAGGAGCTGTGCAGAACCAGGCATGGTAAATTTGGGCTTTCGAGAGATCTTTTTCTGCTCTAAGGTTGGGTTTCTATCTGTGAGATATACAGGCAACCTCCTAGACTGGTGTTCTGTAAAATAGCCACCACTTGCTGTCCTACTGCCAGAGACCCAGAAAAGAGGGGCCAAGAGAATCTTCCATCCATGTGATTTGTACCCTTGACCTTCCTGCTTCCCCACAGGAAGCTGGAGCATAGTCATGGTCTCATCAATACAGAGCTATGGAATGGTTTGGGTTGGAAGGGACCTCAAAGCCCATCCAGTGCCACCCCTGCCATGGGCAGGGACACTTTCCAGGATCCCAGACTGCTCCAAGCCCTGTCCAACCTGACCTTGGACACTTCCAGGGATCCAGGGGCAGCCACAGTTTCTCTGCCCAACCTGTGCCAGGGCCTGCCCACCCTCCCAGGGAAGGTTTCCTTCCCAAATGTCTCATCTGCAGATCAGCAGCCCAGGAAATGGGGTTCAAATCAGGCCAATCACGACTGCGCCTTGCAATTAGCTTGAGAGAATTCTGCTGCTCATTTTGCCTAAAAATAATTTGTAAATTGACCAGAGTCTCATACATGGAATGGTTACAGATATTTCAGGGATTGATTTAGCATGAATAATTGAAGTGGAGTGTAGAGACAGCAGTCTCTTTTAAATATGTGGTATTTTTGAGATACATTTCAAAACAGGCAGTGGTACAACTTCACTCTTACCAGGCTTTGGACTACTTTTCCTCAGGACTCAGTGATGTCCTCAGATGAGGAAAGAGTAGCATCAAATCCTACTTGTTATTATGATTTGATCTTCTAGAGTTATGAAACCAAACTTAGCCACCTTTGTGGAATCACATCCCCATCTCCCTTGTTTCTAGATGTATGCAAAAATACATCTGACCCGCAGGATTTTGTGTTTCCTGAAAATCCTGGATATTAATTGATATAACTCCACTGCCTTTGCTGAGTTCACTGCAAAAGAAACTTCGAAGGTTTTACCACAAAGGAGTTGGTACAAGCCCAAAATCTGACCATGAGGTGGGATCCCAGAGAAGCAAAAAAGGCCTTTAAAGACAGGTCTACTCTGATATTCCACAGGAACATGAGGTTGAATTTCACACGGATGTGGAATAACATGAGCCATGGGACAAGAAGGGAGTCCTGGTCACTGAGCCTGAGTATCATCTTGGCCCCAGGTGGAGCAGAGAACCTCAGTTCCTTCCCACCCTCCACTGGGGTGGAAAGTCAAGAGTGTCCTGGGTTCATCTCATGGCAGGTTGGGGGGGATTGTGCCCCTCTGCCCCCAGGTGAGACCCCACCTGCAGAGCTGCCTCCAGCCCTGGGGGCAGCACAGCAAGGACATGGAGCTGCTGGAGAGAGTCCAGAGGAGGCACCAGGATGGTCAGAGCATGGAGCAGCTCTGTTGGGAGGGAAGGCTGGGACAGCTGGGATTGTCCAGCCTGGAGGGGAGAAGCTTTGGGGGGACCTCACTGTGGCCTTGCAGGACCTGAAGGAGCTACAGGAAAGATGGAGAGAGACTATTTCCAAAGGGATGGAGGGACAGGACATGGGGAATGGCTTCAAACTGAGAGAGGGCAGGGCTAGATGGGATATTGGGAAGGAATTCTTGGCTGTGAGGTTGGGCAGATCCTGGCAGAGGTTGGGCAGAGAAGCTGTGGCTGCCCCTGGATCCCTGGGAGTGTCCAAGGCCAAGTTGGACGGGGCTTGGAGTAACCTGGGTTGGTGGAAGGTGTCCCTGCCCATGGCAGGCGGGTAGGGAGAGGACCTTTAATGTCCCTTCCAACCCAACCCATCCCCCTCTGTGACTCTTTGATTCTCTGACAGAAATGGGGCCAAATTCCAGTGACACCTCAGGGCAAGAAGATCCTGCCCACACCTTGTCTTGCCTGATACCCCAACTGTTGGCACCAGGGGCTGGAAACACAACCTGCTCCAAGCACCACAGCAGGTGTTCCCAGCTCCTGGTAATTCACAGATTTCCAGCTTAAACTTTGGAAAGGAAGAGACATCCATCAGGCTTTCATTTTGATGTCATGTCTGGCTTTAAAAAAAACCCCAAAAACCAAAAAAAAAAAACCCCAGGGCCTTTATTTCATCATTTAGAGTATTTGGCTCTTTAGAGCATAATTGCTAAAATTCCTGAGAATGGCATTTGCTGAGATTTTTCTGTAATATTTTAATGCTTTCCAATACCCAGAGTACAATTAACATCCTGCCTAATGGATACTGGCTATCTGTGGTGCCCTCCCCCTCCACACCTCCCCTGTATTTCCATGTAAACTCCTCTGGGATCCTCCTTGGAATGGTGCTTTAATTGCATTGCCTGGCACTGGGAGAGGGGTAGGATGTCATTCCACAGCCGAGATGTGCTGCATGTTTATGTCAGGAGATAATGACTTTTAAACCGACTTTGAACTGCAGGTTTTTTGATATGTCCTGTTTTTCCCTGAGCAGGATCCAGAGCTCACGAGCCCTGACCATTCCTGTTGCTTGTCCTATAATTATAATTAATAGTTCTCCATCAAGCAGCACTTCAGAAAGATCAGACCTCCTGTACCTACTCCAAGTATCCCTCACCCAACATGAAAATTATGCCAGATAAATATTTTAGGTTGCAATGCTTCTCTTGGGTTCCTCAGAGTTCATTTTAACCAGTTTTCCCTCTACTTTCCAAATTAATTTCCAGGGAATCACTGAGCCTTGACCAGAAGGGGCATCTGGAGATCCTCTCATTGGGGCTGGAATAATTCCAAGGTGGAGAACCCACAGCGTCCCTGGGCACCCTCACAGTAAGAGTTTTCTTTTGTTTCAATGGAATTTGCTTTATTTCTGCTTGTGTCCATTGCCTCTTGTCCTGGCACTGGAGAGAAAATCCCTCACGCTCAGAGTCATCCCTGCCAGCAGAGGAAGAGTTGGTCTGGAGGATTCTCACCAGCCTCAACGGGGTTAGAAATCTCCCTGAGATACAACTTAGAGGGATTTTACTGGTTGCTCTAAAAATGACATTAAAATTTCTGAACTGTCGTGTGTTTGACTCTGTTCTCTCTTTCCTCTAAGTCGGATAAATCTTCCCGTGTTTCCATTTCCTTCATTGCTCGTTAGTCTTGATTAGGGTTAAGCTCCCACCCTAACAGGCACTGAGTGAGTGATGTGATGCTGGAAGGCTGATTTCCAAAAACCAACTCACCAAATTACTAATTTCATGCCGACTGTGGGCTGTTAAATTCAGGGAAGCCTTATCCACCAACCTGAGGGAAAATGGGAGTGTTTTCCGTGGTAAAACCTTGGTGCATCCGTGCCGTGCTGGGCACACCAAACTCAGGCTGACCTTGGGGCTTTGCAGCACTCTTTTAACATTTCAACGTGTGTTTTGAGCTCCCACTGGAATGAAAATAACATTTTTAGAATATTTATGAAGCCAGGGTGTGTCAAAATATCCCTTTCAGGCCAAGGGTTTATCCTTTCCACTGTGCATGCGGGACAAAGTCTGCTTCCTACCAGGACCTCAGAACCCCAAATGTCTCAGCTAAGCCCAGATATATCAATTAACAGGATCATGGAATGGTTTGGGTTGGAAGGGACCTTAAAGAACATCCAATTCCTCCCCTGCCGTGGGCAGGGACACCTTCCACCAGCCCAGGGTGCTCCAAGCCCCGTCCAACCTGGCCTTGGACACTTCCAGGGATGGGGCAGCCACAGCATCTCCAGGAAAGCTGTGGGATTTCAGACCTCTGCCTGGGTTTAAGTGGTTTGGTTTAAAATCACACCTTGGCTTAAGTGGGTGCCACTGTGCCATGCGGACGTGCCCTTGCCAGGCACTTGGCCACTAATTCACCCTCCCAGGTCAAGAATCTCATCCTGAGGGGAGCCACAGATTCCTCCCTGTTTATATTCCCATTTGTTGGAGCAGAGAGACCATGACTTGGAGCATTATCCAACCTCCAGGAGCACTGGGTGCACCAAAGGATTACAAAGCAGCTTTTGGGCTCGTTGGGTTCTGATTTCTGCAGAAAGCAAAGATCTGGCTGGTCACGCGAGGGCACCTTGGCAGTTCAGGTCTCCAAGAAGAAGCTGTATCTGTAATTGTATTTTTGACATCAGGTCCAGGTGTTTGCTGATAACCTCCCCAAATTATTGCTGGCTTTGGATACGACTCTCCCCTCCTGATTTTCCCATGTGGGTATGGATTAGGCTGTGCCAGTGGGGAGGAGCAGGGTCCTCCTCAGCCTGGGAACCAGGGGAGCCCCCCGAGGCTCTGGGATGGGGTCCCTGAATTCAAGCCCTCCCTCAGGCCCAGGAAAGTCCATTTAGCACGAACACATCCCCTGCCTTCGGAGCATTTAACATTTCACAGTGATCTTGTAGCAATTAGTGCTTGTTGTGTGATGGAAACTGCTGTGTTGACTGAGCCAATTAAGAGATCAATTAGTGCAGCACAGAGCTGAGAGAGGTCTTGGGTGACTTGTATTTAAAGGGCCACCAGAACACTTCTCCCTGCTGGTTTCAAAGGTAAGGTTAGTTACGAGCTACTGTAGCTCAGAAAACACTTTTTACAGCCCTATTATCAACTTCACAGATTCAGAATCAGAGAATAATTTATCACAGGAAACACCTCCAAGATCAAATCCAATCTTTGACCAACCACCACCTTGCCAACCACTCCTCGAGCACCCCGGGGATGGTGATTTGATGGAGGGATTTCCATGAAGTGGAAGCACTGCAGGCAAACTCCAAGGCCGGTGTTGCTTTTCCTTTTGCTGTGTGTGACTATTTGGACGAAATCAAAGATTATTTGCTCCAAAGGCCCAGCCTGACTTTTAATAAAGTGTGTGACAGCCCAAACTCAGCACCATTCCGAGAAAAATTTCACCTTCAGAGGAAAACAAAACAAGTCCAAGTCACTTTTCAAGATGGAACGGGGCTTAAATCCTTGATTAGATAATTCTTGTTTTCTTTCTTCAGCGCTGCTCAGAAGTTTCTGGATGAAAACACCACCTGGATGTGGTTCCACCAGCTTGGTTTGGTTTCTTCTCCTGGATTCTGGGAAAACCTGGGCTCCTGAGCTCTGCAGTCTCATTCCCAGAGTTCCAGGCACGTCAGACGGCTCTGGGAGCAGCTTTGAATTTCTGGAAGTGGAGGCCAACAGAGGTGAAACTAATAAGAAAGCCTCAGGAAATGATATATTGCAGAAACACCATGAATGTTTCCTTTTGGAAACAGTGTTTGGGGATTTCTGGGTCATGAGAAGGTCTTGAAAAAAATTGGTGTAGGTCCTGACCAAACAAAACCACATTAAGAAAAGAGAAGGACATTAATTATTAACCCTAAATCCTGTGTTTGAGCCACTGTTAGTCTTGTTCCACTTTGAAATCTTATTTTTGTCCCTAAAGAAACTTTCAAAAATCCATAAAATAGCCTGTAGTCCAGTTTTGTCTTTATTTCATAAATCACAATATCAAACTTCAAATAAACTGGGGGTTGGTTTTTTGTTTTTGTTTTGGGGTGGTTTTCGGGGGATGTTTTTTGGTTCTTGGTTATTTCAAATTAATCTTGTCGTCTGAATGTTGAGGATTTAAGATAAAACACAGAAGATTCTTTTTGACTCAGATTCTAAAAGGGTCAGGCACTGCAAACTTGGCATTTAGAGGTTTAGAAAGCATCATAATCCTTCCTGTATCTTAAAAAAAACCCCAAGCAAACAAAAATAAAAGCAGTCCCAAACCCAATATTTTTAAATATTAATAACCATAAGTGATTAATGAGAATGAAGCAATGATTTTCCTTCCCTTCCCTCACACCAGACAAACTAAAGGAATATAATTTCTGGAGGTGCCACATTTAGCACAGGGTTGAATTCCAAGGCTTTTATGGATTCGGTGGTAGATCTGTTCCAAAAGCACAAAATCAGACTCTTGTTGAGGCCTCGGGGAATTATTTATAGCAAAGCACAGCAAGGTGTTAACTTTCCTCCAGGCACTGGGAGCACCAGCCTCGACCACATGGATGGAGCTCCCGACCCATTCCTGCTAGTTTCTTAGCATGGAATCTTGAAAAATTCCTTCTCTGGGCATCTGGGTTGACTGTTTTCCCCCTTGGCTCCCTTTGCAGCCCCCAGGGCGTTTGCCCACGCTGCTGAAACGAGGCACTGCAATCTGGAGCGCTGCATTGCTCATCACTTCACATCTTAAATTCCGACTCCGTTCATCAGCTTCTCAAAACTCACCGCCTTGCCCCTTTTGGGATAACCCTGAGGAGCTGCTGGAAAGGCAATTTGGTTACTGAGGGACCTGGGGCTGTCCAGCCTGGGGAAGAGAAGGCTTTGGAGAGATCTTAGAGCCCCTTTCAGTACTTGAGGAGCTCCAGGAGAGCTGGAGAGGGAATTTGGACAAGGGATGCAGGGACAGGACAAGGGGGAATGGCTTTGAGCTGAAGAATGGCAGGGTTAGATCAGATATTAGGGAGAAATTCCTTACTGTGAGGGAGGTGAGGCCCTGGCCCAAGGTAGAGGGGTTGGCACTGGATGACCTTTAAGGTCCCTTCCACCCCAAACCATCCTGTGATTCCATGGTTCTACACAGAGATGCATTTCTGAGTGTTCCCCATTTACCCCACGCTCCCTGTTTGCACGGGCTGGGTGAATCACACTCCCTGCTTTTTGGTTTCTGCAAAATGGGAAATGATGCAAAAAAGTCCAGAACCACAGTGGGGAAGAGCACTGGATGCTCTGGGGGCAGGGCGTGCATGACCTGAGGAGAAGGAAACCAGCAACATGCAGAAGATGAGGGCACAGAAGAATTTAGATCAGCCCACAGGGATTTTTGGGCTGATATTTATATGGTGAATCTGCATCACAGCCCTGAGTGAAACACCAGGCTTCCGGAGCAGTTTGGGAGAGGACAGCCTGGGGTGGTGTCTGAGGCTCTGCTGGGCAGAGCAGAAGGTTGGGGTGAGGGAGCAGCAGGGATAGACCTCATTAGACCTAGTTAATGGCCTGAAGGGGGAGGAGGGTGGGTTTAGTTTGGATATTGGGAAGGAATCCTTCCCTGGGAGGATGGGTTAGAGATGCACAGGATGCCCAGAGAAGCTGTGGCTGCCCCTGGATCCCTGGAAGTGTCCAAGGCCAGGTTGGACGGGGCTTGGAGCAGCCTGGGCTGGTGGAAGGTGTCCCTGCCCATGGCAGTGGTGGCACTGGATGGGCTTTGAGGTTCCTTCCATCCCACCATCATCCTGCAGTTCTGTGACCCTGTGGTGTCCAAGCAGGGTCCCAGGAGCTAAACCAGCATCTCCCATGCAGTGGCACCCAGTCCTCTCCCTCTGTATGGGTGCTGAGGGTGGGAATGTTCCACTGTGCATCACAGGCTGCTGCAGCAAAGAGAAGAGTCCACAGCCTTTCGTGTCCCAGGATTTTCAGCTCACAGATCCTGGCCTTGCAAACACATCTCTGGCTTCCCATGAAAGTGGGCAGTAGGAAAACAAAACAACCATTTCATGGCACAGTCACCCACTTCTTTCTTTGCCCCTCCTCACGACTGGAGGGGCAGCCAGTTTCTTGTTAGGCATTTCTTACTAAACCTGGCCAAAAGATGCTGTAAGATTTACCCTGATGGCACCAACACCATGCTGGGCACACAGAGCTGTTGTGTGAGGAGTAGGAATGGGAATACGGACTCCAAAGTAACACCAATAGATGGCAGGCACAGCTCAGGCGTGCAGGGAACAGCCACAGGTCTGCTCCAGGGTGGGATGGAGGGATCCCGGGAATTCGGGAGCCAGGTGACCCCTGGGAACATCTGGGTGATGTAGGACACCCCAAACACTGGCTGCCCTATGGGGCTCCCGTGGATGCTGTGGTTTGCAGAGGCAGGGTTGGGAGTCAGTGGATTTATCCGGCTCCAGGGATGGGAGCATCCTGTTCCCGTGTCTGGATGTTTGAAGGTGAAAGCCTGTGCTGTTGGAAAACACTCGGACTGGGTCAAACATCTCCTGCTCAGGTCACTGAGTCACTCCAGGAAAACTTCAGCAGTTGCTGTGTCAGTGACACAACCCCAGAGTCACCAAGGCTGGAAGAGACCTCCATGACCATCCAGTCCTGCCACCAGGATCACCCCTAATCCATGTCCCCAGGGGCCATATCCAGACACCTCTGGACACTTCCAGTGACAGTGACTCCACCACCTCCCTGGGACACTCATCCCAAGGCCTGACCACTCCCGCAGGGAAAAACTGATCCCAATATCCCATCTGCCCCTGCCCTGGTGCAGTTTAAGGCTGTTCACTCTCCTCTTGTCCCTGTTCCCTGGGAGCAGATCCCAACCCTCCCTTGGATCCATCAGGGTCTTGCAGAGCCAGAAGGTCCCCCCTGAGCCTCCTTTTCTCCAGGCTGAGCCCCCCCAGCTCCCTCAGCCCTTCCTGCTGCTCCAGCCCCTTCCCAGCTCCCTTCCCTTCCCTGAGCACACTCCAGCCCCTCAATGCCCTTTTGGAAGTCCCCAAACTGAATGCAGCTCTCCAGGTGTGGCCTCTCAGATTCACAGCCTGTGGTCCCAATACACCTCATTTCATCCCGCTTCTTTCCCCTATTCCCAATTATTTGGGATACAAACAGGGCAACAGAGAGAGAGGGGATTGCAGGATTCCCACCCTGTGTGTCATCCTGACTCTTTTTACATGGCATTTTCTTGACACTTGTGTGGCTTTTTTCCCCTAAATTTTAGAGCAGAGCATGATTTTAAGCCCACCCCAAAACATCTTTAAAAAACAGCAATGGAAAGTACTGTAAAGTTAATATTTTCTTTTAGAAACTCCCTTTTTTAGAAACTAAAAGTTTAGAAACTTTTAGAAACTTTAGAATTTTAGACAATTCTAAAGGCATAAAATGTTTGCTGACTCTTCCCTAGTCCGTATTTCACAGATCTCTGCTGTGAACACAATATAAAGGCAGGACTGAGCAAGTGTCCTGGCCACAGCCTCAGTGCAGCTTTAGGCAGGGCACGGAACAAAGGTTGAAGAGAAAATCAGGGGGAAAAAAAGCACATGTTTTTACAGCCAATTAAAGCAGAAGGGAAAGTTTGTTTACTAAGTAAAGTTTTCTCATACATTGAGAAAAAGGGGATAATTTTAGCTGCTTTAGTGCCTTCCTAAGAATACTTTTGCTGTTGTGTTCAATAAGAAACTGAATTAAATGTTTTCCTAAGTAGGTGGGAAGTGTTTCGTATGATCCTTGCCATGGTATGTGGTCTTAAGTGACAGTATCTAACCTATACCTGGCTTCACAGAAAGGGTGGGAATTATTATCCCTCCACTGCAGAGATGGGAGCATGGAAGAGTCAGCTGAGAGCTGAAGGACACCCAGCAAGCCCAGAAAGATGTTCAGGTGGAGAACACAGTTTTCCTTCTTCCCTGAATCACAGGACACCATCCACTTCCTACCAGGACCTGGAAGCACTGAGCATCTCAACTAAGCCCAGATATATCAACCATAGAATCCCAGAATGGTTTGGGTTGGAAGGGACCTCAAAGCCCACCCAGTGCCACCCCTGCCATGGGCAGGGACACCTTCCACCAGCCCAGGTTGCTCCAAGCCCCGTCCAACCTGACCTTGGGCACTTCCAGGGATCCAGGGGCACCCACAGCTTCTCTGGGCACCCTGTGCCAGGGCCTGCCCACCCTCCCAGCCAAAAATTCCTTCTCTGTGTGTAACACAAATTCCCCTCTGTCAGTCTGAACCCATCCCCCTTGTCCTGTCACTGCAGTCCCTGATGAACAGCCCCTCTCCAGCTCTCCTGGAGCCCTTTCAGACCGTGGAAGGTGCTGTGAGGTCTCCACACAACCTTCTGTTCCCCAGTCTGAGCAGCCCAAATTCAGCCTCTCTCCATAGGGAAGGTGCTCCAGTCCACTTGTTGACCTTCTGGCCTCCTCTGGATTTGCTCCAACACTTCCAGGTCCTTATTTTGGGAGACACCAGACCTGGACACAGTGTTCCAGGTGGGGTGTTACAAGGGTAAATCTACGGCTTTTCAGTGCATAAACCCCAGCCCCAAAGAGGCCAAAGCCCATGTGTTGTGTAATTATCAGCACTTCCCTGTGCAGATGGGAGAGGGCAGAAGCACATGAAAGACCAATATGATTGGGAGCCCCTTGGGTGTTCAGTGGGACAGGTGGGCAGTCAGCAAGAAGGGCTTGAGGTCAGAAAGAACAAACCATATGTGGTTTGACTGGTGGATTTGGGTGGTTTCACCACTCACTTATTATTTGAATTAAAGCATAAGGAAAAAATTAACGCCTGGGTTGATGTGGATGGGTATCTTCCCTCTGGGGGCCAGAGCCAGGAGCCAGGAGGGGCTGGGGCTGTGCCAGGGCAGGCTCAGGGGGCATCTCAGCAGAAGGCTCTTCCCCCAGAGGGTGGTGGGCACTGAGCAGGCTGCCCAGGGCAGTGGGCACGGCCCCAAGGCTGCCAGAGCTCCAGGAGCCTTTGGACACCGGGACAGGGACAGGGGGCATTGTTGGGGTGTCCTGGGCAGGGCTGGGGTGGCACTGGATGGTCCCTGGGGGTCCCTGCGAGCTCCAGATATTCCATGAATCCGTGGTTATTTCTTGCTCCCAAGAAGGACCAGGCACAGACGAGCAGG